>JAAOAR010000231.1:0-34820 GCA_013395995.1 Fusarium pseudoanthophilum
AATCTTATATAAGCTTTAAAATTACTTTAAGTATAGTAATTACTATAGATTTATATATTATTTATATAAAAGTATATATTTTTTAATTATACCTTTAAATTATACTAGGCTTTAGAGATACTTAGATCTAATACCTTTTAAGGATGATATGTAAATGTGGCAAAAAATATATATAGAAAGGTTTATTCAATATCCTGTTATGCCTTCAGCAACACATAGACGCTGACGATATAGCACTTCAACACTCTTAGTTAGGACGCCATCTTTACAGGATTATCTGCAGTAATAACTTGTCCATTCATGATAACTTTAAGAATATGTAAATAACAATGTGCTTCGGCCTTTCTAGATTGATCATAAGACCTTCATTCTGACTCGGGAATATCTGTCAAACAAGCATGGAATATCCGCCCTAGTCACAAAATATTCAGGGTCTCGAATTACACGACCCTTGCTCCAAGCTAGTGAAATCTGTTGAGATGAAAAAAGACCAATTATCATAATGATCGTGGCCTTTTCTAATTCCTATAAGGGAAACCCGAAAGAGCCCCGTTGGCATGTAAATGCACGAGTTATATCCCGCATCGTCTGACCCTTGCTTGTTTGCGACTGAGCTAACCTCGAGTCTTAGAGACCTCGGGTTGAGAACCGGTTAATACTGGATAAGGACTCTTATTTATCTTTGGCTTTCTATTTGTTTCCATGGTAGATTGCACAGCCTGAACCTCTATTCAACCATCTTTCTTCATCCTGAAACTTACAGGCTCGAATGGTTCGCCATTCCACCAGTCCGAGACTGCTTCTCCGTCTCCCATCTGAGGATAGGGAATTTTACCTAGATCTTGAGCACTATTCAGCAGCATTACTAAGATATAATACTTGAAGAAGCCATACACTATTTAGAAACACTTTTCCTTTGACATTGTCCGATATTTTGTCTCTTCACGGCTTACTGTCACTAAACAAGACCTCACAATGGAGGTGCCAAATCGAGAGGCGACAACATTAAAGTCTAGACCACTGAATAGATGAATCTATAGAAATATATTTCCAAATTACGGTAGCTATTTATTTCTGAAGGTTCACAAGGTTGAACACTTGAAAGGGAGATCAATTGCAGTCTTTCCGCCACAAGATAGCACCATATGACCACTTTCTTCGCAGTATTTAACGACAAGTTCTCCACTACAGATCCTATATCTTTTGTGTACTTTCATGAATACTTTGATACCTAGGAAGCGGGCGCTGGATCTCGATTGACTAGGCTATCACTGGAGCTGAGCAACACTATGAGGCTTCCTGTGGGATATGAGACTCTGGCAACTCCAGAGTTATCTTTCAATATGACAGTATTCGGCTATCCTGAATACGCAGCAGACAGCCAGATCATATCTCTGGTAAGTAGCTGATGTTTTGTGATATGTGCTCATTGATGAGTTTACAGCCCGTTCGAAGGATCCGTTCCAGGATGAGCCCGAAAGGCAACAGGAACGACAATCGTTTTGCAAGAGGAAGGGAAAGCGGAGAGCTTGATCTGGCGAGCACCTGGTCACTGTCCCCTTTCATCCTCCCATCAAGCAGCCCTCTGAGCACATACTGCCCACTCCCGATGGCCACTCATTTAACAGATCTTGATTTATGCTGTCTCCCCCTATCTTCACATCATACCTCATATCACAAAAAGACCAAAGTTCACTTTTGTCCCACTCCAGACCCCGTATCCCAAGGGTCATGAAATTCATGAGGTTTATAAAAAACAAAATATCTTTTTTGAAAAAAATCCCCGCAACCGATCGATGCAATTACCGTGCGTGACAACTAACCCCATGACAAGATAGATCGAAACATGATCAGCAGCAGCCGCCTTACTGAGCCTTCTTGGCAAACTCCACCCGCAGAATGAGATGCTTGAAACCAAATCCGTCCATCTTCGCACAGGCCTTGACGGCATCGCCCCGGTCTGCGAAGCTGATGAACGCAAAGCCCTTGGCCATACCGGTTTCCCGGTCCTTGGCAAGGAATACTCGGGTGACGCGGCCGAAGCGCTCGAACATGTCGCGCAGCTCTTGCTCCTCTGCCATCTCGGAGACCTATGTATGTTGTTAGTATGTGTATGTGGAGGGGGCGGCGTGATGGCACTTACGTTGGTGACACGCAGTGTAGCAAAGTCGTCCCTCTCGCCGAACTTGGATCCCATTCTCTCGCCAGCTGTTCCGGTTCCACGCAGAGCGGGAGGAACATATGAACCCTTCTTGTTGCCAGCAGCGCCCGCGCCAGCAGCCGAGGGCTCGTCTCCCATACCAGCAGCAACGTCCCCGGCGGGAGTCTCTCCAATAGGCGCCATGGTATCCTTGTAGGGACATCTGGCAGTGAAATGCTGACCGTTGCAGATACGGCACTTGACCTGCTTGTCCTTGAGCTTGTCCTTCATGGACTGGGCGTTGGCGTCGGCGGACTCATCCTTCTCGGCCTTTCGCCAGTTGACGCTCGGTCGGAAGATGATGTTCTCGCCGAAGGAGGTGGTGTCGGGGGCAGGTCCGGGGGGATCCTTTGCGCTGAGGCCGAACTTGGGCCAGGTTTTTCGGTCGGCGACGCGGGGGTTTACGGTCTCGGTGTGGGTGGTGAAGCGAATTCGGCGGGTGGTCTTGACCTTTCGGCCGTCGTCATCGTAGCGGAATGTGATGATGGTCTTTGTTCCATCCTTGTTGGAGATGGTCTGAGGCTCGGGGAGATCGGTGGAGGTCTCCTCAATATCGTCGTCGTCGGCCCAGTCGTGCCTGTTTTTGAATGGTGGGGTTAGTCAAAAGGATATCGATTACAGGACCCCAGTCAAGGAGAGCAGAGCAACTGACTTGGGCTGGTTCGCTACGGCGGCAGCCATTTTGAATCGAGCGTATCCGGGCGATTTGTTCAGAGGTTCTGTGTAGGTCTCGCGGTGCCGTAGGGATGCGTCGTCGTGGCTCGTACGGGCGTCACTTCGTGATCGTGGGGTTTTAGTGATAGTTGAATTTATTCACTTTTTCGTGGTGCGGCGGTTTGAGCACAGGTGGGGCAGATGTCAAGCCACAGGTGCTCGAGGCGGGTGGATGATCGAATCACATGATGTGCACTAGCCACAGGGCCAACTTTATCCGATCCGGTCTTCGAGCATGAATAGATAATTAAAGGCGTACTCCGTAATTTGGTGACGTTACTTTGAGGATTCTCAACCTGAGGCTTGATAGTTTTGTTACGTGGGATCATGCCACCGACGGAATTTGAATAGAATCATCATGGAGCTTGCCACTGGTTAAACGGAAAAGCGGCATGAGAGGATTCGAACACGGAAGAGGGATGTGTGGCGCAGCTGAACTCGTGCAACAGGTTGAAATCGGGGTTTGTTTCAGAGCCGCATTTGAAGCAGATACTCACTCGTATAAAATGATTTGACTATTAATCGACATGTTTTAGAAAAACTGATACAAATCTGTGACTCGGTAAATATCCTTGAAAGGGTCCCCTTGTTGGGAGATGAGATGAACTTGTCAAAAACGCCAAGGGACAGATGCTCGAATCTATTGAGCCAAGCGTGGCGCAGCTGAAAGAGAGTCCAATCCGGGTCCACGTAATGGAGCGACGCGGTCTCTGTGGCGCTCGGAAGCGCGCTGAGGCCATGTGAGAGGATACGATACGGGGCCGGGCCTCAGGGAGCAAGAAAACAGGAGACCCAAGGTTAGGTTGACAAAATAAACCCCACAAAAGGTATCCTAAGCTTATACTAAGTTACCTAAATCTTTTTATCAGTTAGGCTTAAGGCCCCGAGTTTTATTTCCTCCCCTAGCCTGAGAGAGAAGAGGAGGGAGGGAGCTTGAGACTGACTTTGGCACCAACGCCAAAAACGATTACAGTAAAACTATTCTATAACGATCTCCGATGTAGCGATTTTCGCGATATAACGATATCAAGTCCGGTTTTTCTGCATTTTTGCAGTTAATAATTAAAAACCCTGATATTAACGATATTTTTATTTTTTAGGTAAAATCGGTATAAAAAAACAGGTATTTTTTAGATATTTTTTTAAAAAGTTATTTAAATAGCTAATTATATAGGAAAAATTAAATAAAAAAAATTTAAAAAAATACAAGTTTAAGTTGAGATTTTGGGAGAGAAATCGGAATTTCACGTGACCTGTTAAGCGAGGTAAAAGCCCCACTTCTATAACGATAAATCACCGTTATAGCGATGCGACCCACGTGCTCGGCAGTATCGTTATAACCCTGTTTTACTGTACTACGAGCTTGGCTTTGGCTTTGGGCACTTGACTTCTCCTCACTATCCGAGGCCGGTTTCTTTTTTCCATTTGTACTCATTCACATCCACACTCTCTCTTTCACTCTTCCATTCTCCATCTTTACTTCTTCGTCTCTTCTCTTGGCGATCGCTTCATTCGCCCTTATATCTCGATAACTTTGCGCGCGATACCCCCCAAATCTACAACTACCT
This sequence comes from Fusarium pseudoanthophilum, assembly GCA_013395995.1. Lineage (NCBI taxonomy): Eukaryota > Fungi > Ascomycota > Sordariomycetes > Hypocreales > Nectriaceae > Fusarium > Fusarium pseudoanthophilum. The sequence continues at coordinate 4,483 of JAAOAR010000231.1, forward strand.
CCTTTTTTCTGTCGCAAACAAAATCACACCATGGCTTTCAAGCAAGACGAACCTCCCGCCTACGGCCCTCCCCCAGGTGCCCCTCAGCCTACATACGGCGGCTACCAGCAGGACCCATACGGCCAGCAACAAGGCCAATTCCCCCAGGGCGGCCAGCAGCAAGGCTACTACCAACAAGGTCCTCCTCAGATGGGCTACTACAACCAGCAGCAAGGTCCCTTTCCCGCCGGCCAGGGTCCCTATCCTCCTCAGCAAGGCCCCTACGGACAGCCTCCCCCTCAGGGCTACTACCCTCAAGATGATCAGAGAGGAGGCGGTGGTGCTGGTGGCGGTATCATGACTGGTCTTCTCGCTGGTCTGGCGTGCTGCTGCTGTTTGGACTGCCTTTTCTAAATGCCGATTTTCACTGCGACTCGATACCACCCGCCGATAGCGGACGTGCAGACAAATTGGAGGGATCGGAAGCGCAGCGTGGCGCATCAGCAAATGGAAAGGGTTTCCTGTTTCACGGCGTTGGGGGATAATTCGACTACAGAGCTCTGATTCTATGTTATGTGTTTCTTTGTTTTCTCGATAAAGTACGACTTATAATTTCATAATATTCAGTCTCAATGCGCAGCGCATATTTGTCTCCAAGTGTATGAATGTCAAGCGAAAACTGATATGATACTATGCTGCGGCAAAAGCTGTCTCAAACTCGGACCTAACCTTTGCGACACAATCATTCGTGTAAATCATCTTTTGTACATCTGGAGACGTCCACTTATCAGGAACCGAACCACTGGTCTTGTGTTCCTTGAACATCCTATCTCTCTCCTCCTTTGCTTTTCCTTCACCAAGATGCAGTGTTCGACCAGACAGATATGCCATTTCGACGAGATTCGAAGTCCATTCCTTTCGAGATTGCTCATACACCTTCAGGCACTTGGCGATAGTCTCGGGCCGAGTATCAGGGGCAAGGGATAGAACCTCGGCGATTGTTGAACCGTCCTCAATGGCCATGGCAGCTCCTTGGCTGAGATGGGGAAGCGTTGGATGACAAGCGTCTCCCAGTAATGCCACTGATCCCTGAGTCCATGTAGGCAATGGCTTGTACATCCTTAGTCGCCACTCGCAGACTTCTCCTTCAGGAACCAGATTGAGCATCTTCTGTACAAGAGGACAGAATGTCTCAAACACTTCCAACATAACTTTCTTGGATCCTTTGGTGGTGTATGTGATGGAAGGCGCGGATGCAAAGTTGTCATCTGGCTGAACAGTTGAAAGGTTGTAAATGGACTTATTGGCGATAGAGTATGCGATGATATGTCGTTTCTCTCCCACCCATCTCACAACCTCGTCGCTATCGATGAGAGCCAGTAATTCAGGATCATGCGCCATATCTTCTCGCTTGAGCATGATACGGTAGGCAGCTTGACCGGTCTCGGCCTCTTCAGGCGTGGCGTTGACTTGTTGGAGGAGCTGGGATCGAGTTACACTCTTGATGCCGTCAGCGCCGAGGAGAATGTCAGCTTCACGAGTAAATGCCTCCCCTTCTCTGGGCTGGAGTTTGAAGACCACTTTGGGAGCAAAGCTCTCAACTTCAATCAAACTTGTCGCAAAGTGAAAGGTGATGGCGCTCTCTTTCTTGCAAGCTTCGTATAGATGACCAGCCAAGGAAGCTCGATGGCCACAGAGGTGCGAGAAGCCGTATTTCCCCTTGATATCGGGCATATCAACATGAGCCAGCTCAACATTAGTTGCTCCCTCTGTATTATATCAGTGTATGTTCCAAAGTGTTGGGATATGTAGACTTACGTCGAATGCTGCTCCCAGCTACACAAGTAGCTTCTCTCTCAATATCATCCCAGCATCCTAACCTGTCAAGAATTCTCCCCATGTTAGGAGCCATTTGAATACCAGCTCCTACAAAGCCAAGGCTACTGGCAGTCTCATAAACATCAATATGTTTGAAACCTCGTTTGGCTAAAGCTAGGGCAGCCCCTAAGCCGCCCATGCCGGCGCCCATGATGGCGATTTGCAAGTCTTTGGTGCTAGTCATGATGTACAAGCCAATTGAATACTCGTGAGACCAATAAAAAGGATGATATTAAAGATACGGACTTGGCATTTTGAGAAGTCGTCGAGACTTATATATATATATCTAGTCCAATGACGGTTCTTCCTTTATCCGATCTCATTCATATCGTTACCTTACCTACCATCCCGAATCAAATGCCGGTGCGGGGCCCCGAGCGGATGTACGCATCTCAATGGAGCTTGATCGATATATGTACGAGTCCGAGAAAGGGCTCTTCACAAACAACTAGTTACATACAGAAATGAAGAAATTCAAGTGTTTTTCGTTTTATTTCCTTATTCGGATTGTGGGAAGCTCCTATATCGGCGAAGGTAATTCACATTATTCAGCGTCTGCAGAATCTGGGGTTCTCCGGTGTCGTCATCAATACACTTTGACACATGTTTAAGCCATAAGCACTACCATGTGCTCTTCTTTTTGGTGGCTAAAACGTTAGTTTTTGGTAACGATGCATTGGATAACGTGTCTTTGCGGGAACATTTCTCGGCATGTGGGAGAGGCTTCGGAGACCGAGATGGTTTCTGATGTTCCTCTCTGTCACTGCAATGTTTGTCGCTACTCGACTGGCTTGCTGTTCACGTCCTATCTTCCGACCGAAAAACCGAGATCTTTTGAAGGATTGAGTGTCTTTGAGGGGAGCGATGGTTTGTGCCGGTATTTCTGCTCGACATGTGGCTGCCATGTATATCAATCACACAAAGGTCAAGACGGTGAATTGAGGTGGGGAGTGGCTACAGGTGTCATCACAAGAAGCGATGATTCAAGCGGAAGAGTGAGTTATTCGATGCATCAGAAAGTGGAAGATACAATCGATGGAGGCGCTTCGATATGGCTTCCTCTTGAGGCACAGCAGAATGCTTCGAATCGCGCGTATTCGGGTTCATTTACCCCGAAACCGAAGCATCTCGATGCACTCTGTGCGTGCGAGGCTGTCCATCTTCGCATCACACGCCCGAACGAGGCCAGCTATTTGCCGCATCGCAGTTATCCTGACCTTATGTATCCTTACTGTTCTACTGATGAGTCCATCACGTCAAACCCATCAGACGAAAAGTGGTGGATCAAAGGAGACAAATATCTCGCTGGAACCTGCGCTTGTGAATCTTGCCGGTTGGCCTCTGGGTTCGAGATACAGACCTGGGCCTTTATCCCCAGAGCGAACCTATTGATCCTTTCTGCAGAAGGTTCGGAGTCAGAGGTTCCCTTGGACTTTGAGAGGCTACCGACGGGTGCTCTGAAAGCATATCAATCGTCGCAAGGTGCAGTTCGTCACTTCTGCGGTGGATGCGGCGCAACTGTGTTTTGGCGAGATGCTACTGATCCAAGTGTAGTTGATGTGAGTGTAGGACTATTTCGAGCTGATGAAGGAGCTAGAGCCGAGAACTGGCTTCACTGGCATAAGAGCCGCATAAGTTTTGCTGAAGAAGTGCAGACTCATCGATCTGGTCCCCTGGCTACAGCAGCTCAGGGTTTATTGGGCACTCTTTCAATGGGCCTGAAGGGAAGCATTGAAGGTGGACTAGACTGATCATAATTCATAATGTTATGTGAAGATCTTATGATAGAAGACGATATTCCCCTGAAAAGAAACTTTGTTTCCTATAAAAACGGTCGTTAATACTGCAACGGCTAGGATCGACGTTTTGAAACAGCGTTGCATGAACAATAAGTCAGAGGTAAACAACAATAAAGCCGAGAAGAATTCAAGTACAAAATTCCTCCAACACAGCAAACACTAGAATAAAGTCATGAAGCTAATTAAGCTTATTTACTTTATTCTGTCTAGCCTCATTATATTTCCCTCACAATCACAGCATTTGTGTCATGAATAGACAACTCTACACACGATAAACATGCCCGCTAACAAACCCCCCGAAGTCCTAATCCCTGTCCTACCCAATAGAATTACACCTTTGCAACACGAGCATCGTTTCACAAAAGTGCTCGGTGTAGAATTCGATGTCGCTCTCGACTAAAATTGGCAGGACATTTCAGCTATTACCATCCCATCGGCATAAGTGACCAATTGAGCGTAGCACGTGCCTCGAGCGAAGATCATATAAGAAAGGGATCCAATGGAAGGCAAAAGTAGAAGAGGCAGCTCTTTTCTGCAGAGGAAGAGTACTACTATTCTGGCAATCATGGTTGGTTCAAGTCTCGTTGGCCTATTGGCTGTTGTTCTGCAGATATGTTTCGTCAAGGCGGTGGACGTAGACGTTGCGGTTTCTGCTTACACCAGCGACGTTGAGTCTGATTGGACTGCCGTTTACTACTCTGATCAGAAACCTCTATTAATTGGAAACGATGGGGGTCCTGATAAAGGAGGCTTCCACGTCTATGATCTCAACTCAAAGGCTCCGTTGAAAGAAGTCGCTGCGAAAACACCAGGACGCAGCAAGCTCGTCACGACTGTCTACGATGTCAACAAGAAGGATATCCTCGTCACTATCGCTCAGCCAGATTCTGTTGTTCGCGCTTATGAGATGCCAAAGTTTAAGCAGATCAAAGATGCAGACTTTAAAGTCCTAGGAGATTGGTCTGCGCTGTGCAGTTGGAAGAGTCCTGCTGGGAACGATTATGTCTACTTGTTTGGAAAAGGACAGGCAACTCAACTACTCCTTCAGGAGACAAAGAAGTCATTTGAGTTTGTCCAGGTGTGTTTACTCTCGAATAAGAGGTGATAATGTTTGCTAACTTGCTAGATCCAAACTTTCGCTACTGACTTTGAAACGTCGGGATGTGCGGTTTCACGCTCCGAGTCTCGCATGTACATCTCTACAGATGACGACAAGAGCGTTTATGCCTTTTCACTCAAAGAGTCTACTAAAGCGCCCAAGATCACCAAGGTTGGCAAGGCAGAAGACGATGTGACCGGCTTGGCCGTCTACGTTCCCAAGAAGGGCTCCGACTACTTATTTGTTGCTCAGACAGACAAAGTCGCTGTCTATGATTCCTCTTTCAAGCTCAAGGGCACAATATCTTTGACCGGGCAAGAAGACATTGAAGTACAGGGACTGAACATCTACCAAGGTGCTACAAGCAAGTATCCTGCTGGTGCTCTGACATACGCCATTGAGTCGGAGGACGTCAACGGTTTCGCCGTCTCATCTCTCGAGAACGCTTTGAAGAAACTCAAGATTGACGCCAACACCAAGTACGACCCCAGAAAGGTCAAGACAGACACCAAGACTGAGCCAATCTGCAAAACTTGCGGAGGCAATGGCTATTGCATCAAGGACAAGAAGGACAAATGTGAATGCTTCGCTGGTTTCGCTGGAAGTACCTGTAGCAGCTTCACCTGCACCGACAAGTGTTCTGGCCATGGGAAATGTGTTGGACCCAACGAGTGTAAATGCGAAAATGGATGGGGAGGTCTTCACTGCTCTTTTCTTCTCATCGAGCCGACCTACGAGACTGAATCTCGTCTTGGTGATGGTGACGATCCCGCCATTTGGATTTCTCCTGAAGGACCTGAAAAGTCTCGAATCGTTACGACGATGAAGTCTGGAAAGGAAGCTGGTCTCGGTGTTTTCGACCTGGCTGGTAATCTTCTTCAGTCTTTCACAGCTGGTGAACCAAACAATGTCGACATGATCTACGGTTTCAACGCAGGTAACCGAAAGGTCGACTTGGCTTTTGCTGCTTGTCGAGCTGATGATACGCTCTGGTAAGTTACTTCTCCCTGTTAATTGAAATTAGCTGACGATCAAGTCTCTTCGAGATGCTGCCCAACGGCACACTTACCAATATCCCCGGTGGCATCCACCCTGTTGTCGACGACTACAAGGTCTACGGCTCATGCACCTACAAGTCGCCCAAGACAGGAAAGCAATATCTCTTCGTCAACGAGAAGTCAGCACGATATCTCCAGTACGAACTCACTTCCACATCTAAAGGAGAACTCCAAACAAAGCTTGTCCGAGAATTCCAAGGCGGCAGCGGAGGCCAAGTCGAAGGCTGTGTATCCGACGAGGAGAACGGCTGGATCTTCCTCGGCGAAGAACCCTCTGCCCTGTGGCGATACGACGCAGAGCCCGATTCAAAAGATAAGGGTGTAGTAATCGGCAAAGTCGGCGATGGCAACCTCTACGGCGACGTTGAAGGCGTAACCCTCGTCTACGGCTCAAAGCCCACGGAGGGTTTCATCCTAGTATCGTGCCAGGGCGTCAGCGCATACAACGTCTACCGCCGAGCCGCTCCCCACGAGTTCGTTACCACCTTCACACTCGTAGAGTCATCAGACGGCCAGATCGACCCCGTGTCCAACACAGACGGCATAACAGCTGTGGGAACGGCGCTGAACAAGGATTTCCCTCATGGTTTGGTGGTTGTGCATGATGATGCGAACCAACTGCCCAGTGGCAAGACCAGCGCTGAGGCGAGCTTCAAGCTGGTTAGTCTTGAGAAGATACTGGGGTCCAAGGTGTTGGGGAAGAAGGGCCTGTTGGATCAGGTGGATAAGAACTGGGATCCTAGAAAGTGAAGAAAACGGAGCAGCTAGTGTAGTGAGCTTTGCCTGGGTGAAGTTGCGTCTCTTTGAGAGGTACAAGTGCATCACCCCTGAATCTATTGAGACATATTTTGAGTCAACCGAGAACCTTCTCAGCATCTCATAACAAAGAAGGTAACACGAAAGTTTTCATGTGTTCTAATGAGGCTTTGATCATCGCCAAAGAGACTACTCATGTGCTTGTGATGTTGAGTGGTCACATAGGAGTGGCGTTTACATGAGGCGGAACAGTCTCGACACTCTTCCGCCGTCAGTGCTTTTGCATCTCTTCCAAGTCTCTCATGGGTATCAATAATATGGAATCATTAGATCCACTATATCTAATAGATAATTGGTTCTTGTCATGGGTGGACGCCGCAATGCTTGACACTGCCAGACGGGCCCAGGATATCAAGTACTTGCGCCGTCAGATATCAGCACAGACGGTGTTTTTTATCGACGTTGTATAGGTAGATATTGATTTATCACTGTGGCAAGCTTCTACGATAACTTCCTATGAGCTGGAGATATCTCCAAGTTCAGTACGTAGTGACCGACAAGATCACCCCTAACTGATATCACAGTTATAGCATAACCACCGCAAGTAAAAGTTAACCCAAAATAAACATTTTTTCTTTCTCGAACACTTCTAAACTCTCTCAAAACCACTCCTCAAAGAGAAAAGTAGGTTTGTTTCATCTCCTCTCGCCGTTTGTAGGCCACAACCGCCCCCTTACCCTTTTTGGGTGTCAATAGAACCTCACTAAGCACCGACAGACGTCAATAGCCAAATAACCCGCCAAACTCGCATGAACCAACGTTTATCCCGCCCGCCAAGATTAATATCCTCGTGCATTCGCGTCTTGCAAGTTAACAGCGAGGCGAATGAGTTGAAAGTGTCACATATCGTTATGCTAGGAATGGCTTCTGTGAATAAGCCGCAAAGTTACTCACACTCTCTTGGAGGAAGCTTTGATATCTTTTGCATACACCTCGTGGCTTGTACCGTCTTTGATCGTCTTTGATTTGGTTCTATTGGGAATAGAAATCTCGCATTGGCTGTTACTGTTCGAACCGAAGAGCGAAGGGGGCTTATTGACCCCGCAAAGCGTCAATAGACCTCAATAGAAGCCTTGCAACACCACAACCAGAGCAAGTGTGTGTATGCACGGGCAAATTCCCTTTCTCTCGAGATGGCCAACTACTCAATCTTTATCATGAACACTGAACTCGAGATCTATAAAAAACTACTCAATTCCATCATAAATACTCTCCTTTTTTCTCTCCAGACTCGTTCCCATCGAAAGAAGGACAACGATATCTCAAAACACCTTTGATACACGACAACTCTTTTACGAGTACCACTCACTTTAACAACTTTTAAACTTCGAAACACTCACTCACTACTGAGACACACAAACCTCCTGGGATGAAATACTCCTTCCTTACTCTGGCCGCGGTGGCCGGAGCCGCACTCGCGGCGCCTCCGCCGTCTGCCATCGACAACTTCGGCCCGGATTTCTTCACCCCTTTCTGCAACCTCGACTACAAGGGCAAGCCATGCGAGGAGCTCGTTGGAAAGGGCGACAAGAATGCTGATGCCATCTGCAAGGCTGGCCGTGAGCACTTCTGCGGTCCTAATCAGAAGCGTGATGCTGTCCCTGAGCCTCAGCCTGACCCTGTTGCTGATCCTATGCCCTGGTGTACCTGGCGAGGACAACCCTGTTGGAAGGAGAAGATGAAGGCCAAACGCGAGGCTATCCCCGAGCCTGTCGCAGCCCCTCAACCTGATCCTGTTGCCGACCCCATGCCCTGGTGCACTTGGCGCGGACAGCCTTGCTGGAAGGAAAAGATGGCTAAACGAGAGGCCATCGCCGAGCCAGTTGCTGCACCCCAGCCTGACCCAGTTGCCGAGCCGATGCCGTGGTGCACTTGGCGAGGCCAGCCATGCTGGAAGGAAAAGATGAAGGCTAAGCGTGAAGCTGAAGCTATCCCCGAGCCCATCGCCGCTCCTCAGCCCGATCCCGTTGCCGACCCCATGCCATGGTGTACCTGGCGTGGCCAGCCATGCTGGAAGGAGAAGATGGCCAAACGTGAGGCTATCCCTGAACCAGTTGCTGCTCCCCAACCCGACCCTGTCGCCGACCCCATGCCCTGGTGCACCTGGAGGGGCCAACCCTGCTGGAAGGAGAAGATGGCAAAGCGTGAGGCTATTGCCGAACCTGTCGCTGCTCCTCAGCCTGATCCCGTTGCTGAACCTATGCCCTGGTGTACCTGGAGAGGTCAGCCTTGCTGGAAGGAGAAGATGAGAATGGCCAAGCGAGAGCCTGAGCCCGTTGCTGCCCCTCAACCCGATCCTGTCGCTGAGCCCATGCCTTGGTGCACCTGGCGCGGACAACCTTGCTGGAAAGAAAAGATGCGCATGGCTAAGCGTGAACCCATTGCTGAACCAGTTGCTGCTCCCAAGCCCGACCCCGTCGCTGAACCTATGCCCTGGTGCACTTGGCGTGGACAGCCCTGCTGGAAGGAGAAGATGAGAATGGCTAAACGCGATGCTCTTCCTGAACCAGTTGCTGCTCCCAAGCCCGACCCTGTTGCCGAGCCCATGCCTTGGTGCACATGGCGCGGTCAGCCTTGCTGGAAGGAGAAGATGCGCATGGCCAAGCGTGAGCCTGAAGCTATCCCCGAACCCGTCGCCGCCCCCAAGCCTGATCCCGTTGCCGAGCCTATGCCCTGGTGCACATGGCGCGGACAGCCCTGCTGGAAGGACAAGATGAAGCTCAAGACCCGCGAAGCCGCTCCCGTCGCTGAGCCCGAGCCCAAGCCTTGGTGTATGTGGCGCGGACAACCCTGCTGGAAGAAGACCAAGCGCGCCGCTGCCCCTGAACCCGCTCCCGAGGCTGATAACGAACCTAGATGGTGCATGTGGCGAGGTCAGCCTTGCTGGAAGAAGACCAAGCGTGATGCTACTCCTGAGCCTTGGTGCATGTGGCGTGGCCAGCCCTGCTGGAAGTCTAAGCGCGACGCTGCCCCCGAGCCCTGGTGTATGTGGCGAGGACAACCATGCTGGAAAGCCAAGCGTGATGCCGGTCAAGCTCTCTCCAACGCCCTCCACGCAACTCGATCTCTCGACACCCGATCCGCCGACGCACCCAGCATCGCTCATCTCCCCCGCGACGCCGCCCACAAGGCCAAGCGCTCCATCGTCGAGCTCGCCAACCTGATCGCACTCTCTGCGCGTGGTAGTCCCGAGGAGTACTTCAAGAGCCTCGAGCTCGAGACCTTCTTCCCCGATGCCGCTCCCAACGCTACCGCTAAGCGCGACCTCAACACTCTTCAGGAGGATAAGCGCTGGTGCATGTGGCGAGGACAACCTTGCTGGAAGGCCAAGCGCGCTGCTGAGGCAGTTCTCGATGCCGTTGATGGCGATGACGGTGCTACTGGTCCTGGAGGTCCCGACTCTCACTACGATACTCGGGATTTCAAGTCTGAGAACTTTGCGGCTAAGCGAGATCTCATTGCTATCAAGGCAGCAGCTCGCAGCATTGCCGACATGCCCGAGGAATAAGTAAGTTCCACATCACATTCTCATATCGAGCATCTTCTAACAACTTCAGGTGTCGATGACTTTTGAATCCGATCGTTTGCTTTACAGTACGTCGGTGATATTTTCGTCACTCTTTATCTGCAAAAATTAGCAAAAAATACGCTCGAAGAAACAACAGAGACAAAATAAACAGGTGGATATGGCCATGCGGGAGGACGAGTTCCTCTTTTCTCTTCTATGCAGCTTAATATTGCTGTACTTTATTTCTGGATAACGGTAGTGGATGGTTTGAATCTGCTGCTTTTTTTATATGCGATTCTGCTATTGGCATGAGTCGACAGGCATGGCTAGGATAGCTCCAAATAGTTGCTCGAATTCAACTGATTGTCTCAATGTTCTTGGTACTTGTGATGTAGCATGAGGGGTTGCTTGGGTGAGGTGAGGTCAATATTGACTGACAGTGCAGAGTTTGACTGTATTGATTGGACCCCGGTTCTGTAGGATAGGCATCTGGCATTTGCAAGGGGATGGAAATAGCAGACTCTTCAGCCTCATTGCCTTGAAAGAACAATATCAAGACATACGCATTGTAGCATCATAGATGCAGCGCATTGTTGTGTGGTAATACAGCACAGGTAGATCTTATGCTGATCATCCTTAGAGTCGTTACAGTTGACGGTTCAGACATTCACAGACCCTGACTCCCATCAGCAGGTCATTTATCACAAGCAGATACTACATCAAAAGTATGTACGTTCAATCATTGCGCTCCTCCCCATCGTCGAGGGAAGCACCGCACCCAAGATTGTTCGCTTTTCTCTCCATTCTGAGTTCCTCTGAATCGATGGTCCTGGGCGACAGGCCTTTCGACGCACCTCGCATCAATTGCTAGAGAAACATGAACGTGGTTTTTTGCGTTGTTCAATATTTTGAATTGGAGAGAAAAGAGAAAAAAAGAAGCCAAATGAAATTCAGAGATTTTTCTTTTTCTACGCGTCGTGAGGATAGTGGGGCTAGTGTGCCTTGATGCCTGGTGCGCAAGGCTGCCTTTTTGAGGTCTGGAGTTACCCTGGAGATGAGAGAAGATGAAGATGAGTTCCTTCCCAAGATTTTTATTGATTTATCGGAAATTGCACAAAAACTCCAAGAACTTTTTGCAATATGTCAAGATAATTACGAGCTTCAGCTGTCTTGAAATTTCAGGCTAGAACATAGTTCTTTCCAATATCTTTTTCGATATATCCCATCTTCCTCGAACCCGAACCTACTTTACTCAGGCACACAACAACAGCTCTTCTCCTCCACCTCTCAAGCTCCAACAACCTCTTTCTCTTCTTCTTTCAAATGACAACCATTTTCGGCCAAGATGATGAGAACTTATCCCTTGCCTCCTGGGCTTCCGTTTATGAGTGACCCTCCTTTACCATCATCCCATGACGGACAGCCTCGCAGGCTGCTCACTCCAGAGCCACCTCAGTCTGTCACAGTCGTGAACGGCAAGGCAAACGGCGCATTCTTTGACCGACTCCCAACTGAGATTCGCATGCGAATCTTGCGCCTGGCATTCGGCGACCGCACCGTTCATGTGGATCTCATTTGTGGTTATCCAATCTTCCCCGACTCTAACCGTCATGGCGGGCTTCGACAACTGCCATAGTATGGCACTACCTCTGCTCAGAACCGCCTTGTCTTTCCCGGTCCCCTTGTTGTCGACCTCGACAAGTTGACTGCCTCGGGTAAACAACCGAAAGCGGAGTGGGCATGGCGAAGCTCCGTTTGTCATCGACTTCCGCCCTCTGGATTTATAGACCCACGCGGACCTGGGTACGATCCTCAGCCTTGCGACGATGAGTGTGTCCATGGATGGAACGGCCGAAATGGTTTCCGCCCACAATGTGAGCACTGGCCTGGCGAAGGGCCAGAGAAGTGCTCTGTAGGGGCCATGGGCTGGCTACTTGCCTGCAAACAAGCGTAAGTTCTCAGCCACATTGAAATTATCCGCTAATGCTAATGATGTAGTTACCGCGAGGGCATTCATGTGCTATACGCCTCAAACACTTTCCATACAGCAAGCAAGGAAATGGTTCTGAACATGCACGACTTCTTCCAACAACAGCGACTCAATGCCATCACATCTGTCGAAATCGTTTGGGAATTCACACCATGGGTCCTGCCAGACATCAGCGAAGACTTTAGAGTCGCTCCGCCCCTTTGCGATATCGAGTCTTTCAGGCAGTTTCTCAAGACCATTCCCAATCTTTTCTTAAACATCAAGAAACTTTATGTCTCCCTGCAAGGAGATATGATCCCGAAATCGTATGGCCAAAACAGCGAGCATAAGTACTCGACCAAGGAGCGGATCCAACTCGTGGAGAAGAACATTATCTGGAAGGTCGACGCAATGGTCACTTACCTCAAGCCCAATGTCGACTTCTCAATTGCCTATCCTACAAGCACGTATGCTGTACAACGTAGTCTTGCTCTCCGCCAGGGCTGGACAGTGAAACAGAGGCATGAGACTGGTGAGGTGGAGCGACACTGGAGGCCCTTGGCCAGATGCCAACCTCGAACCGGCTACTGGGTCTGTCTGGGTGATAAGGATGTAAGAAGAAAGAGAGCGAGGGGCATTATTGGGCATAAGCATATGCCAGCGCGTGTTTCGGAAACGCAGTATGATGTTTTCTTTCGATCTTGAGGACTCGGATAGTGTATTGTGTGCATGGTCATTTGGAAGGAATATGGTTTGGGTTTGGGGAATTTCGATCGGTTATATGCCAAAAGTCACACTGCACGAGTGCTGCATCTTATCGAGTGTCAACAAATATTAGTGTACAATATTCATTGCTGAGTTAATTTAAGCGAATAAGCAATATCATGATGCTAAATTCGCGATAATGCGAGGCGTTCTCAGACTTTCGGCATGTAAGCAAATAATACGACAAGACCAACCAAAACCCCAAGAGCTTGGACTGGTGACAATTTGTGGCGAAGCTCTTGTGGTATCCACAGAGAGACACGATGCAGCAAATAAAGACTCATTGAAGCTGTGCCAACTCGGCTTCGGATGCCGTGAATATTGGCACATCCATCCATGTCTTGGACTTTTGGTGAAGAGCTGACTTGGCTAGTGAGGTTCTGCTTGGCGTCTAATTCTTGGAGTTTGATGCGGAGAATTCAAGCAAGTGAGAAAAGCCAAGACGTGACAATCTATGATCGGGGCAGTGCATTCATCATCTTTATATCGATTCTTGATTTAAACCATGATGAGTGACTCCATGCGACATATAATTCTTGTTTCTTTTTCACTGTTGATCAAATGATCTGATTACATACTCATCTCACTCTACTCTTACATCTCGAATGTTCCAGCTCAGCTACAGACAAGCTACAGCTAGGTATAGCTGAAAGCTCCCCTCAGCCTGCCTGCCCCTCATCTCATCCCACTTCCCTTCTCTTCCATCTTCACAACTTACGTACGTCATGGCTTCAGAACTCGCAACCCGCATCGGCGACCTCAACCCCTTCTCCTCCAAAAGCCGGCGCATCAACGATGAAGATTTCGGCGAGGAGATCGACAACAACACCGTCGCGGGCGGCGGCCACAGCGCCCGTCGCATGGTAACAGACCTCAGAGTCAGCAGCGCCCTACGAGAGTTCCTCGTCAAAGAGAAGATGCTCTCCAAGAAGGAAGCCAAGATTGACTCTGAGGACTCTTCGCGTGAGCTCTTGGAACTCGTGAGCAAACCGCATATTCGCGTGCCGCCTGAACTCACGGATAGGTCGCATCCGCTGCCGGAGTACTTTATCAGCTCGAGCCATAATACTTATCTCATGGCGCATCAGCTTTATGGGTCTTCGTGCGCGACTGCGTATGAGAGTGCGATTAGGACGGGGGCGAGATGTGTTGAGATTGATGCGTGGGATAACAGCGATGATAGAGATGAGCCCAAGGTCACTCATGGGTATACTCTCGTATCCAACATTTCGTTCCGTCTGGTGTGTGAGACGATTCGAAACTCTGCGGATCAAGAAGCTGTTGATGCGCAAAAGTACGGCTTCAGACCTTCGCCTATTCTTCTGTCGCTGGAGAACCACTGCGATGCGTATGGTCAAATGCGCCTTGTCAATATCATGCAGGATGTTTTTGGGGATCGCCTTTTGAGCAAGGCTGTTAGATATATTGGTCATGAAGAACAAGCTGGTTCAGGTGAACATGTGAAGCTGGAGGATCTGGGTGCAAAGATTGCTGTTATTGTTGAGTATCACTTTACGGATGAGCCTTCAAGCAGCGATAGCAACTCGGATGACTCGGAGGACGAAGAAGAGGAAAAGGCTGCGCGCAAGGAGTACAAGGATAAGAGAAAGAAGGAGGAGCCCTCTATCATCATTCCAGAGCTCGCGGAGCTGGGCGTCTATGCGCAGTCTGTCAAGCCAATGGACAACTCGTGGTTCGAAGATGGAGGCCTCGCCAACGGTCCTCACCACCATCTCATCAATGTCTCTGAATCAGGTCTGGCAGCTCATCTTCCCGAGCACGCATCAAATATCGCTCGACACAACGCCCACCATCTCATGCGCGTTTATCCCAAAGGCACGCGAATCTCATCCACTAATCTCAAGCCCGTTCCTTACTGGGGAATCGGAGCTCAGATCTGTGCGTTGAACTTGCAGAACTTTGGTACAAGCAACCAACTCAACGAAGCCCTCTTCAGCGGTACAGACGGCTACGTTCTCAAGCCCGCTGCTCTGCGCGCCGGTGGAAACGGAAGACTGAGCACAGGTCGCAGCAAGCGTCTCCGTCTTCACGTCGCAGGCGCAACAGATATCCCTCTGCACGGCGACTCAGAAGCAGACTCCATCAAGCCGTATCTCACATGCACTCTGTACCACCCCGATAACATCAAAGGCGATCCTCCCAAGCGCAAGACAGAGCCGTATAAGCAGCATAAGCTGGAGTTTCTTCACAGAGGACCAAACCCGCCCCCGACAGAGCCTCTTTGGGATGAGACGCTGACGTGGGAGTATGAGGATAACGAGTTGACGTTCCTGCGCATGCTTATCAAGAGTGATGATAGTTGGACGAGGAACCCCATGTTTGCTGTTGCGGCGGTGAGATTGCTTTATGTTGAGCCGGGATGGAGATTTATCCGCATGTTGGATCTTAAGGGACATGAGACGCAGTGTTCGGTCCTTGTGAACTTTGAGATCATTGATGCTTAGGGCGGAATTATGAGTATATGATGATATGTCTATGTAGTATGCGATTTCCATGTTGATTTGCGTTTGATATGGACTGGGTGATAGCCTTGCTTCTGATACCTACTTTCATTCATGACATACCTGCAATAGAATTAGTGATTCAATCTTTGCTTGCTCTGAATTAAACCAGTTTTGAAAGACAATCTCGATGAGTCTTCGAGGTCGGTTTCGCTGTGTCGTCCTGAATCTATAGTGAGTAAATCGAATCGCTGGCATTCACAAAGTTGCCATGCGCTCAGGTTTCGTGGTCTAACGGTTATGACTGCGGATTCTGATTCCGCCAGCGAGGGTTCGACTCCCTCCGAGACCTTTCTTTTTGCGCTCCTGGCTTCTGTGAGTGAAACAGGTTCTGATGATCGCATCACTGGGCCTGCGTGTTAAAGCCATATGACGTGATGAATGCTTCTTTTGTCTCACTTATGGTAGCTCTGCATCCGAAGCAATCTTCTGCTGCCGAACGAACCCGGATGCTGGAGTGGGTCTTGAGATCCGGTCCGGGGTTAAGAGATGGCCGGCGTCGACGGTCATGGCATATCCGGGGCAGTAGGACATGGTAGACTTCAAGAGGAGCATGGTATAGAATATATGAAATCATATAAATTAGATACATATAAGCAAAGTCAATCAGTCATGGACAAAGCTACATGTCTTATATGCCTCTGTCAGATTATGGTAAACATGATCATTGCTTGTTTCTGTGCTGCAGCAATATGGACAAGACATTAGTTAATTGAAAACATATTTATGGTATCTGACTTCAATGTCTAACACTCTCAAATCAATATTGTCCGATTACGAATGCCACTCTTTGTGACGCAGCATCTCAGACGTAAGCTTAACTTCCGAATGCCTTCGGATCTAACCTGCACCAATCAACGACACCTCAACTCCAAGTATAAGAAACGTCCAACGCCAGCTCCATTCCTATTCTACAATTACATCCAACTTCGAATAAACTAAAACTTCCGGAGTAACTCAACATACGGCAAAATGGGCATCGTAACAACTCTCCTCGCACCAGTCCATCTCCTCACCTTCTCAACCCTCCTCGGCTCTCAACTCTACCAGACTTTCGTCGTCACAAAAGTCACCTTCAAACACCTCCCACGCACTCCATACATCAATTTACAAAAGACCCTCTTTCCTATTTTCTTCCAAGGCCAAGCTCTTCTCCTCTTCCTCACAGCCATAACACTGCCCCCGTACGGTATTCTCTCACTTATCGAGCAAAAGAGCGATTGGGTACCATTTGCGATATCTGGATTTGTCTCGGGACTTAACCTTATGGTGTTTGGACCGAGGACGAGACAGTTGATGTTGGATCGTGTTGAGCAGGGTAAGTCATCTCGTGTCTCATGCGGGATAGAAGCTAATGAGATAGGGACTTTGGAAGGGAAGACGGTTGAGGGACCGAATTCTACGATGGGGGTTATCAAGAAGAGATTTACGACTTCGCATGCTATGTGTATTCACTTGAACTTGATCGGTCTGGGGGCTCATCTTTGGTATACTTGGAGACTGGCATCCCGACTCGACTTTTCACTATAATGGGAGGATCACGCATTTCTCAAGCCCTCATAAATCTCTGATGTATTTAAAGCCCGCGTATCAGATAATCTCTTTATAGCTTTTAGACCTCAACTTCTAACCTTCATCTCAACTCCAACCACAAATCAACATTATATCCAGACCTGTATCAAGGTAGATAGACAATCATCTCAAGTCCACCACTGTAAGCCGTAGTAGTAGTCTTGAATCCATTCTTCGGATCATGAATATAATCTAAGAACTCTTTATACAACGCCTTGGCCATCTTTGTGTTATCAGCTAGAATGATAGCTCCTCTCTTCAGACGAGGCTTGATGATCTCCAGAGCTGGAAGAGCCATTGGTATCCAAGCTGTTCAACATTAGCAAACCATCATAAGCCAAGATTCTCGAAACTTACTGTCAAGGAGCAGCATATCAATCTCCTCAGGCATACCCTCCTCCGAAAGCGTCTCCCTCAAATCTCCCTCTCTCAGCTCAATCCACGGCTCAACCTCTTCACCTGCTTCACTCCAATGCTTTCTCGCCCTCTCAGCCTTACTGCTTTCCCACTCCGTACCAATAACCTTGCCCGTAACGTTCTCACCCCTCGCTCTCATAGCATTAACGTTCTGTCCTACCGCCAGAGCAAGATACATCGTCGAAACACCAAAACTAGTTCCCGCCTCAACAATGTTCTTTGCGTTTATACTGCGAGCGAGGAGATACATGAAAAGACATTTATCTTGCTCTAGAGCGACGAACTTATCGCTCATGTGAGCATCGGCAGATGTGGACCATGTCTTGCCGGTGAGGTAGAAGCCGAAGAGATATTTCAAGTAGAACCAGGTTTGAGATAGGGCCTTTTCTTGAGCTTCTGATTCGGCGTGAAGGCGGGTGAGGAGCTCGTGGACGCGAGGACTTGCCTCTAGAGCTTGCAGGGCTGTTGGTGATGGTGCCATGGCGATTGAAGAAGAAGATGAAGACGGTGATAATGTTTTGAAGTCAGAAGGATTCTTCTACTTTATATACGTGAAATATGAGCCAACAAGACTATATTTACAAGTTGAATACGGTAATTGAGATCGGTAGAGATGTTAGTGTTGAGCTGATATCACCGAGGCCGATATATCATGCCCGAACTCTCGGGCCAAGACTGCATGCCTTCTAGACTTTGTCATAGTATCTGTTCAGGAAGCGTTTAGTTATGAAAGATTGATAAGATCCTATAGATTAGAAAGAATCATTATGTAAACTTTCAGGCCAGTATACCATGAGATCCTGTCACTTTTACATGCAATATACGTTCCGCTTGATCTGCCTTCGATTCACATCAAGTACCTGGGAACAGACATTAAGATTCAGCAACATATATTGTACACACATATGCATGATATTTTGCATTTGCGCATTTCCTTCGATCAAAGCATCCAGTTGACTGTCTTTGGAGGAGTAATCTGTGTGGTCTCGTTAAGACCGAGAACCAAACCCGGACTTCGGCCCCGGCCCTAAACGTCCTCCCTTCCTCCCCCGTCCCGACCCCATATTGATTCACGGAAATCATCCGCATGCAAGGCACAGCAGAGACCTTTGAGCTGCAGAATACGAAAATCTCAACGGGAATAATGCAGCTACCCGTCAGACTCTATCGCCAGCCTCTCTACCATTCGCATCCACGGGGATACACACAATAAACATCAAACATCCGCCCTCGCTCTTGAAAGGACCATGCCGCATCCCGGGTTTTCGGTACGCATACGCGCCCTTCTCCCAACCCTGCTGTAGATTCTGGTCGTACAAATCACCCTCAACCATGAAAATCTCCTCAACGTAGTCGTGGATGAAAACGTCCTGCTGATTGCGGGCGCCAGGCTGCCATCGCTGTAATGTTGTACGTCTGCCTGTCTGCGAGTCCTCGTTGAGGACTAGTTCATCGACGCCCGGTTCGAGAGTCGACCAAACACGATTGAAAGATGTGGTAGCGGGGTGAAATTCAAACTGCTCCATTGCGAATGAAATATAGACAGGTGATCGATACTGTCGCACTTGGGCTCAGCATCGACTGACACAGCCTTAAATCCTCCAGAAACATAGCCATTGCCTTGAATGACGAGAACACAATGATATCATTGGTAAGCTGACCATGACAAATGCAGAAACGTTATTGTCTAAACCTCCTGCCAAAGAGAGCAAGCCCCCATACTGCCTTAAAAAAGGCAATCGAGGTAATCATCGTAGGTTGGCTCTCCAAGACAGACAAGTTGCTTCGACACAGCCCAAGATACTTGCAACGGGAACGTTGCTGACCCCGTGAAGGGAGCCTGCAGCTTACCTAGGCTGAGTGCATCCGCTTGGATGCAACCGTTTGAACTAAAAATGTACAATCAAGTAGAATCCCACCGTTGTCAAAGGTTATGCGCAGAATTGATAAGAATCACGGTGAGATATGCAGGATTAAGATCTGCGCTCACGAGGTATTGGTGACTCTAAACGCCCACTAGGACTCTCGCATCAAGCTCAAAGAGGTCATGGGGAAACTAAAGGTCGATATTGAGTTGCATCTGAAGTGATGGATATTGACGAATACCAATCGATATATGGGGGCGGCTACCAAAACCCATGTTTAGTATGAGTTGTTTCATGTCGTGGCAGACGTTGGCTAGTGTCAAGGGATATAACACGGCTAATCAGACATGGTGACAGCTCGAAAATGCTAGAGGCATTCCTCTCAGTCTCAAACACGTCCTTGAGATCGCCTTGCGTCGGTAGACTTAAACTGTAAACGCAGCCCGCCGATCCGACGGCTCAGAGTCACTTGACGAGCCAAGTCAGACGGCAGGACGGATAACATCGCGAGAGATTGTCACTCAGGATGCCGGAGGAGCGGGGAGGGTGTTACACAACATCCAAAGCTCGTAAAAAGAAGAGAGGTGCTCATCGATGTGGTCGTACAGCATCATCACGAGAATTTGAGACACTGCTTCCAATGATTCATATCATAGTTCCTGAAACATGTATCCCAAGTCTTGGATGCCGATAATGCCGTCTACAGTTCACGAACAGCTGGTTGGTGTTTCCATTCAACTGTAGCACCAGTACTGGGGCAGAGCGGGGTGCTTGTCAAAGTGTGCATATCAAGTCAAGGGGTGTCAAGAGCGTTATGCTCTGTGTTGAGATCATCAGTTGATGTACACGTCGGCCAACGACTGATAAACGTTGCATCGCCAAAGGGGCACTGGTCGAGACTGAAAACGCAACAATGATGTGTAAATCATTGGAATTGTGGCAGTAGTGAAAGTTCAACTGGTGAAACCCATCGACGGGAACCAAGATAACCGGCGTCAGCCACCCGATCAGACTGAGCTTCAGCTCCGGGGCTGAGACAAGGCTCACCACACTGGGACTGGTCTGCATCTCTGTCACAGTGACAGTGACTGCTTCTCCCCTCGAGGACCTATCGTCCACCGCTAGATTGACGCTCTCTTCTCACGAGGATGGGGCCAAGAAGTGTGAGCGGGGCGGGATTGCCAAGAGCCGACCATGGGTGGACCTTTTGACAGAAATGGAGAAGGATTTCCGAGATGAACTCCAAGTTGTGGGACAAACAGCGAACGAGAAGAAGAGGATCGGCATCATTTGAGTGCAAAATCAGAGGCACGCAGGATGTTGATCAAAGGACTTTCGTCCACTGAGAACATGTTTCAATGACACCGACAACACCAAACCGTAACCTGTGCTGAGGAACCACAAGTTGTTGGGTCATCGGCGTTTTTATTTTTTCTCTCCGAACATCGTGAACATCCTCATTGAGCACATTCGAAGAGAAAAGAGGGTTTGGAGGGGAACGAAACGAATAATCATACCTGTCACTTACCATTGAGGCTCGCGAGCTTGACAGCCGAATCGCTGCCCAACGGGCTAAACACGACCTTGACAAGTTTGACCCCCATGCACCCATTTTTATCGGTAGCGATATAGGGACCCCTATAAAACAACCGCTCGGCCGAATAAGTGCCTCCGAGAGATAGTCAGTCAGCTCGCAGGCGAAAGCTTGGGGCAAGATGACGTTGGGAAAGAAAAAAACAATATGATCTTATGAGGATAAGACCACTATCAAGACCAGAAGGTGCTGTGACATTGAGCGTATCGCTGTTGCCTCAAGTTCTTGGCTTGGGAGACCTCTCACGATGACTTCACTTCTGACAGGCCCGGCATTTCAGTACGCCCTTGTCACGGGGAACATCCAGGCGAGGACAACGTTCTGCCTAAACGACAGGAGATGGTCCAGGATGAAATATCCTGTCGCTGCCAGTCGGTTACAACCGTGAACCACTTTTCTTCCACGTTTCTTCCAAAATGATACAGCACCCTTGTATAGAAGCTGGACGGTGCGAGGAATGACGAGAAGATTGCGATTTGCGGACCTGGTCAAAGAGCTGATGATGATCATTATCAGAGGGGCGCGAAAAACCTGCGGCAAAGGTGACCGTCTTGGACTGTGCGTTCCTGGAGAGTGAGAGGGATAGGCAGTGATTGGAGGTTTCGAAAGACGGTGACCGTTTCGTTGACCGTTGATCTTTCGAGAATACTGTACTGTGATATTGGCCATGTTTCGCCCTTGAGCCTGCAAGACCTGATACCTTGGGACTTTGTAGGGAAGTTGACGCGGCAGAATGCAGATCCATGACATCAGACTAGTCGAAGGGGTACTACCTGGACCCTTGCTGCTGGATGGCGCTCTTGTGTTTCCGAGGGCGGAGTGAAATGTAACCCCATAACCAGTGAGCGAAAGGGATGAGAGACGCAGATTGATGGCTAACGCACTGCGGGAGAGAGCAGACTGATATGCAAGCCAAAGCTGTAAAGCACCGATGAACCATAGGATAAAAAAAAAGAGGCTGAAATCGCAGCCAAGAGGGCTGTAGAACCCGAGTGTGCGGTCTAAGTCCAGGCACAGCCAATTTGATACTCGAGAATATCCTTGGCCGCTCCTCTTCCTTGTCATTCCGACTTGTTGGGTTTGGCAGGAGTAGCAAGGCGATCAGCTAAGTCGTTGACTGGCAATGATCATTGAGCGATGTACCAGAAGGGTTCCCTCGAGTGACAATTCAGACAAAGATTTGCAGGTCAAGTCACAAGAGTTGCAAATCAGTACCGAACTCGGTGCCTTGACCGACACCGCTCAAGGATCGGTCCAACGAATAGACAGTAACAAACACTGTATTATAATAGTTGGCCGGTATTGGGCATTCTGTCGCAGTTGCTTTCAACCTGCAACAGCATCTTTTTGGTGAGTCTCGGTGGGCTCTTGGGGGGTCCAACACAACAGGAAACGGCCAACCGAAACCCAATCACGATGGCGTATCAAAGATGGAATGGTTGGCGCGAAGAGAAGAACCGACGATCTCCAACAAACAAGAAGCAAGAGAGTTGAAAAGTTTATTCGTTGTCAGAGAAGACAACCGGCTGTGCTGTTGTGAGCCCAGCAACGGCTGTCATAGTGGATATGCGCTGACTCTTAGAAGGTCGCCCTCTGGCGGTAAGAAAACACTGAACCTTGATATAGGGTGTCAGAATAAGATAAGCAAAGAGTCCCCTAAGCTTAGGCTAAGTTTTCCTAAACCTTTTCATCACTTAGGTTTAAGGTCCTCAGTTTTCTTTTCTCTCTTAGGCCGCCTCCCCGCTGAACGTCCTCCGAACCCTCTAAAACCCACCGAGGCTGGTTAGTTGATAGGCACTCAGCGCCTATTGCAGGGATTCAGCCTCCAGAAGCGGGCCTCAACCGTGGTCTGCAAGGGCCAACAATTGCGTCACGACTGAGTGCTGATCGGCCAAATTCTGTCAGGCCTTCTCACGAGGAGGCTTGGCCTGGGGGTTTCTGAGGCTCGGGTCGTTTCCCTGAGGTCGTCTAAACTCTTGGCCTACCTAGGGGCGGGGGGGTTTGTTTGTTTTCAAATTAGGCAGGGTGATTTGATTGACATTGTGAAAGTGGTTGTATGAATAAGGACCACGTACGGGAATACTCGTGGTGAGGGGTTTTCCTGATTTCGTTAAATAACGACGTTCGTGGATTGCGAAGCCCGTGGTGTTGAGTATGAACATCTCAATATTGGATGCGGTATGAGGTCAGTTTTTCTGTGGAGGAGAGTACGTACCTCTGCCAGTCCTGCCCGCACAGCGGATGGCAGGGCCAGTGAGGTGAGCTTCCATAAGCTTCCTTCCATTTGGGGGCTGTCGAGTCGCGTGGGAGAAAGCTGGTGCCACTGTCATCCAATCCAAGGATGCTGTTTCCTGCTGGACCGCGACATTGAATGCCTGGGTCAGGATACCCGATGGCAGATGCCTGCATAAGTACAATTCCATATAATTTAATGCGATAAAGCACTTGACCCAGGATGGTCTTTGCCGTACCGAGGGGCGTCGATCTCAAGTCTCATGACTCCCTGTTCTGTCGTCACTTTCCTCATTTGGCCCCCCAAGTCAATTGTATCTTTCCAAGGGTCTCCTCCCATCCTCATCCTTGGGAGGCACGATGATACTGTAGCTGCCCGCCTGCTGTGTCTTGTCTTTCTCATTCTTTCTACGGAGGTAGAGCCCATTATTATTCGACTGCCGGTTTTCCTGGCCCTACGGAGCATTAAGTGGTACCTGCTCCTCGTGTCTGCGAACCCCCCAGCGGCACACTGTAGGTACTGTCGCCGTACATACAGTAGAGAGAGTCTGAAAGAGAGAACTAGAAAAATATCCCGACGCCTACCTTTCCCTTAGTGAAGTAGTGATGACCCTCAGCTTGAGGTCCAGCGAAATTATCAAATTGACGAGAAATCCACTTTAACATTCCCATCCCCATTTCGTCCATCCCCTTCCCCTCTTTTGTCTCTTCCTTTTTCTGTTCTGGGTTCGCTCCTTCTTTTTCTGCTGGCCGGGTTCTTCCTTCCTGCTGCCACTTCCACTCCGAACCCGACCTAACCTGCCCTGTCCTGTCTCGCCATTGCCATCGCTTGCCCGTTGCCTTTTCAAAAGAAGGGTCCTTCCTGCCTTCTGCCCTGTCCGCAACCGTTGGCCGAAACTATTGCCTCCTGGACTGATTGATTGTTTGCGCCTTGAAATATATTGCCACTGCCGGGATTGGTCATTCTGACTTATTCGTCGTCATATTCTTTCAATTTAACTTTTAACGTTTTAACTTTTTGGTTGGTCTTCTCTCTTCTTTTTCTATCTATCAGTTGTCATTATTCCATCACGACTTGATTATTATTCATCTTCCAATCTGTTCTGTCTATCTGTCTCTTGCTGTTAGTTATCCCATCCATCCCCTCTTGTTCACTCACTCCCTCGCACCTGCATTTATCCTTGAATGTGACGTTGCTGCTCTCTATTACATTGCAGGCAGTTGCTTTTTATTTTCGCATGCTGCCCCTGCCATCAAACAATTCCGTTCTCACTCTTCGTTCTTTTCATCTGCTGACATTCGCGCTCGCTTTTTCCAGGGTCTTCCCCTCCGCAATTCAACAAAATCTTTCCACCACCTGCTTCGATTCTTTAGCAAAAGCAGACTAGTATTCCTCTGACCGCCACCTGCTGCCGCCAGCATCTTCAGCTCCGACGACTAAACTATACCACCCTCACTCAATCACACCCATTCCTCCCGCTTCGGCATCACAATCCACGACTGAAGCCACCAAACCCACGATATCTTCAAACACAAGCGTTTGCGAATCTTATCTACCGCTACCGAAGCCACGATTTCAATCGCGATCAAGTTTCGAATTCATTTGCGGCTAGACTAACCGGCCTCTCCGCGTGTTGACTCCGCCTTCTAAACGCCCTCTAGAACACAATCCAGCCTCATCACACCCTTAGTGGATCCGGAATCGTTGCCTCCCTCGCAAGCGTATATGCTCGGACTTGGAGACCTTTAAACCACGTGGAACTATTTGGTCTCGACTTGCCCCTCTCCACAACTCCCTTCGACGACGAGTTCACGCGACTCTTGAGACACCTACACCGACATACCATCCGTCCATTGAGTTAGCTATTCCGGTTGACTTTTGGTGCTTCTCAATCACTGTTATCTGTGTCGTCACACGATTGTGGATGTCGCAATAACCTCGTATACTCTGTGCGACAAGTTACGACTTATTACGAGTTATTTGAACCGAGCGAAAACCACCACTCTACCCACATACCATACCCTACTATAATGGCAGTCAACGAACTCCCAAATGCTCCTGCAGAGCATCCTCATGCAATCGCACGATCGGATTCCTCCACATCATCGAGCCCTGAAGACAATAACGAACCCATTATTCACCAGCCCGTCCCTATCCGACCTAGCCTACCTCAACGGAAAAGCAGCGGCCCTCTAGTTGTCCCTCGCGACAGCTCAGCAGTTGGCCCTCTTGAGCCCGATTTTGGCCCAGATGACGTCAGGGCAATGAGCCCCAGGAGAACAAGCGAAGATCTCGATAGGATTGGAAAGGCTGCACGGGAAGAAATGAGAAGGTAAGGATTTGACAATTGAACAATTCGCTCAGAGCTATCGCTGACTTTCATAGACACGCCAAGGCATTGCAGGACTCTCTTCTCACAATTTTCAACCGCATTGAAGCGGTCCGCAAAGAACACGACAAGCTTGATAACAACAACAAGTTCTTGCAAAAGTACATTGGCGACTTGATGAGCACTAGCAAGATCACAGCGACGAGTAGCCAACGCAAGAAATAAGTCTACCTCAAGACACGAGACAATACAGTGTCTCAACTTTCCATTCACAACCATCTTACACCGATTCGACGGGCTAGATGAGACTAGATCTACATCTATGCCAATACTTTAGAAGCATTCGACATTATACTTGGGATTCGCGACTTTTTAGGGCCCAGTGTGGGCATGATACCCGCGCCTTGACAGCGCAGTTTCTTGAACTCTACCTCTTAGGGCAGAGAAAAAAAACATTACATTTGCATTTCATTGTACATTAACGCATTATGAAACCGGGAGCAGTTGGGATAGATCCCTCATGAAGGATGGATCATCGCACCGTGGGAGCACGCTGGAGCTTTGAATTTCTCGGTTTTGCATGATATTGCATCACCTGCATTGCGCTACGTCTTGTCGGGGGTTACTGCACCCTTTGTTTGCGCATTGGTTTGGCGTTTTGAGATTGCAGCATACAAGGACTAGGATGAATGTCTGGTGTTTTTGTATTGTATCATGGTATTATTATACGGCTTGATTTCTGCAGCTTCTAAGAGAGAAGCTCAGAGTGGAGTGATGGATATGGGTTACTGACATCTATCTGCCAGGGGGCACGGAGTGAGGTTCGTAAAAAGAGTATCATCATTTTTTGAGTGAAGTGTCTTGGTCTTTGCCTTTGCCTTTGCCTTTTGCAGAATGATACCAATGCAATACCGTGAGTTGAGAGGAGTTAATAAAAATGAGATTTCTGCAAAGATTCCGATTTGATACCTTGTGATAATTACAACTCCACCATTGGACTCAGCTTCAACTGGACTAACCCCGTTCATACATTGATGTTCTGCGAACCTGCAAGATGGATAGACCGGGTATGTCCCTTGA
Source organism: Fusarium pseudoanthophilum (assembly GCA_013395995.1). Classification (NCBI taxonomy): domain Eukaryota; kingdom Fungi; phylum Ascomycota; class Sordariomycetes; order Hypocreales; family Nectriaceae; genus Fusarium; species Fusarium pseudoanthophilum. The sequence continues at coordinate 30,966 of JAAOAR010000231.1, forward strand.
TACATTAGTGCATCCATGGATCCCATCACCAACGCAGTCTCCACGCTGGGGCCGAACCTGACTCGGGGTTTTTCCTCTACCGTTACCCACCCGTTGCCTTGGTGCATCTAGAATTTTTCCATTAGTTGCCGTGTTGTTTCCGGGTGTGGAGAAGAGAGTTCTTCTAGAATTTTGCTTCTGTATTGGGCATTTGGTGGCTGCTGACGATAAAAGTTTGATGCCATTGCCGAAGGTCGGTTTCACCGGTGAACGATGAGTTTTATCGGTGCGAGAACGAAAGTTCTTTGCATGAATGGTGTTGAAGGGGACAGGGGGGGATTGTGCAGCCGAAGGGTATCGGTGAGGCGGGTGGTGAACGGGACCGAATATTGACGGCATTTGTCTCAGATGGAACTAGACTAGTTCCCTTGCTTAGCTGGTGGCAAGAATGGAATATATCAATATACGATATTAGTATGACAGCTGAAAAGTCGATAGACTAATGTACAGTAGGCAAGGTAGCTATTGTCTTGTATTGATCAGCTGGGGGAGTTTGGGTCAAAGCGATATTGCGCTAGGTGATTCGGCGAACTACGTATATCTCGAGACTACTCCGTATGTTGTTGATAGTGGTCTAGACCTCTGGCTGCCCCAGCTGGTGTACAAACATTGCTCTGTAATCAAGTCTGGGAATGTGATATGTTTCAATTGTGTCATTTACAGGCTACTCAAGATTGTCTACAAGCCTACTCGATTATCCAATAGTGTATGAACGAAGGAAGATCTTGTTATCCGATAAACACATCTAATAAAGAAAGTTTGTATTAACTTGATACTATTTTATCAAAAGCTTAGTGGTAGGATATTATATGATAGCCCCAACCACTGCCAGAATCGGAATATCTGTTGACTTAAAAACCACCCCGGATGATGTCTTTGGCTGCAAACTTGAGCGACGCCAGATCTGGGATGCGACTCGCATATGTACATATTCACCAGCATCGTACTTATTGATACAATAAATCATGAAGCCAACATCAATTCTATACGTAAGGCTCCTCCACTTCGCCTGAAGACTGTTCTCTATAGATGTTGTGCCCTGTGACAGAGGAAAATAGCACCCCGAAGCTGCGATACCAAAGTAACTTCACCTAAACTGCATGCCATTTCCAATAAGTAATCCGGCAGAGGTGTGAAAGTTGCTTTCGTTAATAAACGCAAACTGGGTTTAATCCGCCAACCAGCATCCATCGGCATCACATATCATCCAAACAGCTCGATCCATCCTCTGCATCGTCCTCACATCATTCCTCAACCACAAGTTCATCGACAGCCGGCTTCAGAGCTCGGGGAATGGGTGCACCGTAAGCGAAGTTGGCCTCCTCGAGCGTCTAATTGATTAGACCATGGTGGTGTATGGCCCCTCAGTGACGAGTAGATACGGAATGGGGGCCTAGTAGACCATGATACAATTTTTTGAGCAGTGTCAAGTGTCAAGTGTCTGTAGACTGTGCCTGGGATGCTGGATTTGGTATGTCTAGAGTTAAATCGTGAGAAGGCTGGTCCAAAACAGTGACCATCCAGTACTACCATTCTAAAATTCTTGTTCTAGAATGAGCACTACTATACGCCATGGAAAATCAAGACATGATCTCATGTAAAGATCTAATATGCCAGAGACGAGCCCGTTTATTATCGCCATAGGATGAGGACGATGAATGTACATAATTCTTCTTTATCCATGCGCAAAATCAGACACTATTCTCATTACTGACACCAGAGGAACCGTCCCTCTCGATGCAAGATCTTGAGTGATGATATCTCGGGGTATTCTGGTGCGCTCTGTCAGAAAGGAGATTGAAGTATAGAAATGATGCTGATTTTGAGTCTGAAATGAAGGCCACAAACGAGCGATCTGCTCACTCGTGATGAGATCAATCGCATGGATATTGAGCGGAAGAAACTTAAAAATCGCATTTATATCGCCAATAAGGGGGAGGGCGAACATGCCAGACGTTCACAGGTGAACCGCGTCAGAAACCTTGAAGAACACCGTTATAAATGCAACGTATGTGTTATGACTTTTACCTATGCAGCCAAGCAACTTGAGCATGAAAAAGGACGTCCCCATGCACGCCGAATGGATGAATGAGATTCCAGTTCTTCCACCGACAACAACCACAGCAGCAGCAACACCAACACCACCACCACCACTACCGCTACCCGCCGATGCTCAGAGCGGTTGAGTGATATCAACCGACCATATCTCGAGCGAAACCACATGAGCAAGTGACCTCTCTCTCATAGAAAAGGGACGAGAAACAAAAGATGGGGGAAACAGAGAGAGAGCTCTTGGAATGAGTTTGTCCGCGACGAGTGTGACCTGACTCCTGAGCAGCTCCAGGAGGTTGAACACATCCGAGCAGACTACACAAGGAAACGGAGAACTTTTACGCCAGGGATGAGACCCAGACAACCAAAGTCAGAGTCACTGAAAGGTACAAATGCACGATTTGCGGCTACGTGGCAGATAGCCCGTCTCTCATCAGATTCTGTCAAAAGTCGCAGAAATGCCAAGTTTCTGGCAGAGTCGAAGCGCACTGGAATACCTATCGTCAAAATGTTCTCAGGGGTCTATTGATAGACTGGCTGCCATATATAATACCGTCTCTTATATGCCTGACGTCCTCGGCGTTAAAATCCTCGTCCTAACGCGCCAGCATTTTGTCATGACATCCTAAGCAATGGATGATTGGATTTAACTCACATTCGCGCCTCAGACGGCATCGAGAAAAGAAATTTACTCGATAAAGTCGTTGGTGTTCTGCGTCTGTTTTGACAGACCTCTTGTAAGTGCTTGGTATAACCGACGACCTGGCAAGGACCTCCGGGCATACAGATTCAAGGGGAGAGACGAGGAGGGGACGGCGATGGTCCTTGGGGTCCCCGAAAGGAGTGCGCCGTTGGGCATTACATCCCGAAATGTGATTTCTTGCATGAGGATCAAGCACTGCTAACCGCCGTCCGATTCGACCGGTGGCATCACAATGCTGGTCTCGAGAGAATCTTCCCGTGGCGAACTGTCGTTAACAAGTTCCGCACGAGTACATATTCGTGTTGGTCAGCCGTTTAGATGATTGTGAGTATCTTGCTGATGATATATTGGTATACGATACTGAGGCCAAAGCTCACCCCAGGTGCTCAGATTTACCACCTATCTAGCTACAGCAGGAGGGCAAATGCTACGCAGCTATTACAGGAATAAATGAGTTATGAAGAGAAATTTAAGCTCGAGACACAATATAAGAACAAACGTTCGATTAGGGTAAAAATAGAGTGTTTGACGGTTATGCAGGAACATGACTTGTAAGTGAGTGGCAAAGCCGTGGCAACCACTGGCAGATGAGAAAAACTTTCGTCCTACAACATCGGTTTTATTCAGCAAACATCAAAACAACAACATCAATAATTCTTCCTCACATCATTATCATTTCAGGATTGATATTCTCTCAAACCTCCAGTATTCTCTCCTTTCTCAATAGTCAACGATACAATTCTTGTGACAATGACAGTCAGTAAATAAGCGACGGAGCAGGTTAGGTTTTCTCTTACTGACGAAAGAATTTACACACTCTCCAAGTTCACCAAGCAATCTTTCCACTTCCCTTCCCTAAATCAACAGATCCTCCCTCATTTGACACCCTCCCTCTCGACCTCCCACACTCAGAACCAGCCTCACTCAACAGCGACTCCCCAAATCCCGATACCCAAGAACACCAAAATTCTCTCACCGCGAATATAAACACCAAAACTAAGCGAGCTTGCCAATAAGAGGACGACACGCCCCGGCCCCGTTGGCCAAGTGGTAAGGCGTCG
>JAAOAR010000232.1:0-84739 GCA_013395995.1 Fusarium pseudoanthophilum
TAAGTATTTAAATTAAGTATCTCTAGGTACTTACTTTAATTAACTAGGTACCTATAGATACCTATAGGCTAGGTATTTTAAAGCCTGATCCGGATAATACCAGCAGCTCAACATAACCGGCATTATATCTGGATACAATTAATGCTTTTTTAGAGAGAATGTACATAGCCCTGTCATACACTTGGAAGTCGTCACCGGAAGAGGCCGGTGTCCTTGATGGCGGGTACTTGGCTCAAAATATCCAGTCAGGCCAGTTAGAACCGTCATCCGTGAGAGACACAGTTTTCAGCCGGATCAAGCGGTACATGGATCATGTCAACTGCGAGTATCTCTGGATCGATAAGCATTGCATTATTCAGGAAGAGGGCGAAGAGAAGGAGATAGGTATGCAGGCAATGGACCGAGTCTATAGCCTTAGCAAGCGCCCAGCCGCCTTATTGTCATTGACAATCAGTACCTCGGAGCATCTCTAACTACTTGATGGAATTCTTTCCGGGACATTTGTAACGAAACGAGGAAGCAGTTACGTTCCGTCTTCAGCAGAAAGGGCTTTGGATGCACTTCAACTTCTCCATTACATCACCTCAGATTTATGGTTCACCAGAGGATGGACCTACCAGGAGAACTACCGCGCCAATATGAAGATGACACTTCTCATTACGCATACCGCGGCACTCAATCAAGGCAAGGCGACTCGTCACTTTGGATCTTTGGACGGAGAACTCTTGATTAGGTCCGCGAGCCTTTACGAGGAAGCAACAAAACTCTGCCTAGCCTACTCGAACCATCAACCGCCACCTCCGCATCTACGTACTATACTATCGAGAGCCAAGCGATACACTATTCTACTCGCCAACGAGGAGGATTCAGCCCCTGTGTCAATGTCTCCCAGCATCATCGAAGACATAGCGAGTCGCAATCTTGATAGGGAGTGGGACAGACTAGCTATCATCGCCAATTGCTGTCAGTACGCAAATCGATTGAACAGTACGCAGCTCCAGAGCGATGAGCACAGCCTTAGTCTATCCACCCTTGCTCTTGTTCTAATGAATGGGGAGATCTTGTCAAACCATCCTCGAGACAAGCTCGACACGCAGACAATGGCAATAACCGAGTTCCTGCATAAGCATTTCTTCCACGGGCTGGAGTCTCCATGGCAAAAGGCAAAACTCACCTTCAACAAGAGTTGCCGTTTTGCGAATGTCGTTTTGACTGAAGAGGGTGTACAGACTGAGGGGTATATATGGCGACTTGATGATGAGATCACAACGGCTAGCCTTTACAGATATATTCAGCCTCCCGGAAAGAAGAGATACCGGCAGCCGGTAAAGCGACCACTTCAGTGGCTAGCGGAGCAACTGGCATCTGAATACCCAGTCTTGTCCGACAAATTGGACGAAATCCTCGACCTTGAAGCGCCCTCATCCGCCGCAGAAGAATGGCTGCTCAGTATGGTCGATAAAGTCGAAGAAGCTATAGTGCAGGGAAATTCACTCTGCACCGCGACTTTGCTCGGTCCTGGGCCTCTCGGCGTTGCTATTTTTGTCCAACCGGAAGACTCTGGCGACGAAAGCGGCGGGACTGGCTCTGAAATGAGTCTTTATCGTGATCAAGATCGTTACGTGTTCACCTCTTTTCAGCGTGCGCAGACTGACCGCGGGGGTTTTGGTCTCAACGACCTTGACAAGCATGTCTCGCTGGAGGTCGACTACGATCCTGAGAAGGGTCACTTACAACTCCCTCGGCTGTATACAAGGCGCTGGATTTACGGGTTGTGTTTCTACCATGGCTGCACGCCGCAAAGGGTCCTATTTCCGTGGCCATCTTCACTGGGGGACCTATAATTGTCACAATAATATGTAGGCAATTGAAGCTTGTTACTGGCTCATTTATGGGAGTCGATCTTCGACCGATGGCCATTATAGTTTTAGCCTACTTAGGGTTAATCATTAGCGCCTTTAGTGCATCCAGGGTAATTACCACCATCAGTCACCCACTGCAATTCACTGGCCTAGATCGACGCCACCATCGATAGCCTCAACTAGATCTACACACTAACAAGATCAGCCCTAAGCCAAGTCAATAAACAAAAGGGGCATTTTCGTATAAAGGATCGGAAAGAGAATGAAATGTTATTCCTGGCCTTGATCTCTCTTCACTCACCCTGTCACTCATTTCAGGCTTAATCTCGTCGTTCGTTATCATGATTTCGCACAACCTTCTTTCCGGGACTGTTGTCCTGCTGATGGCTACTTTAGCTAATGCTGGTCCATGTCGTCCGTCTTCGATTATTTCCTCGTCAACCTACATCGCATCTGTTAGCGAGACTGCGACCAGTTCCTTTGAGAGCGAGAGCGCGACATCAACTGCTTCTGTCGATGCGACCCAGACTACTACCACCGCGACCGAGAGCAAGTCCGAGAGCGAGACTGGAACTACCATCACTGTAGAAACAACCCCCACCATCTCTTCAGTCGAAACCACCACTACAGCTCTCGTTGACACAACCACTACCACGGCAGCTGTCACCACCGCTGAGACCACCACCGAAGCTACAACCACCACTGCCGCAGCTACCACGACCACCGAAGGCCCTGAAGCCGTCCAATCCATCTACATGTTCGGCCACAGTACTACCAACCCCGGCCTCGCAGACACAGGCGGCACCGGCTTCGCTTCTCTCAGCGACACATCAATTCCCGACGTAGAATTCGTCGACTTCACGATCGCAGGCGCCACCGGGGATCTCTTCTTCACCCTCGGCGAGCGCAGCGGCAAAGTCAAGATCGGCAACGGCGCCAACGTTGGAAAGCTTGTGGGATATTTTCCTTCGTCCGACTACAGCTTGGTGATTACTGCTGAGACTGCGCTCGCCGAGGACAACGGGGTTTCGCCCTTGGATTGCGATATTGTCTCTCCAGATGGTTACCCGCAGCTTCAGTGTCAGTACGGCGATCAGGGGATTGCAGACTTTTGGACTTGTGATGGACACTGGACGCTGGTGAAGCCTGGTTTTGACTTCACCACCAAGTGTGCCCGTGCTGCTACGTCCTACAGGCTGGACTACATTGAGGTGGATTACGTCCAGTAAGACAGATACCGCCGACATATGATATGCTTATATAGATCTGTATATCTTCTTCTTCTTCTTCTTCTTCTAGGTGTCGCGGTGTAAGTAGGTTCCTTAGGGTTTAGTTATTGAACTCCATTTACTATCTCAACGATATTCTCCACCTTATGGCCCCGTTCTACCTCCACCGGGGCAAGCGGGTCAACCTACTGCCGTCCAATATGCCGTCGATACCATTACCACTGTTCTGGAGGGACAGACCGCAGGTTTAATATGTCTGGTGTCTCTATCAGCGTCAAGTCTATTCATAAGGATGAACCTTTACTCGACTTTCACCACACGCCTTCGATCATAGATCTAAAGGAAGGTGTAAAAAGGATCCATTCCAGTACTGTCTATCGACTTAGAAGCATTTCCAAGGTATTCACAGTATTAGCGGCGCTGCAGCTCGCGGAGGATGGGGTGCTAAGTATGAATGATCCTGTGACTCGCTGGATCCCAGAGCTTTCTCATAACGTTGGCTCTCATTCCGGTAACGAGCTTAATGTTATTGACTGGGCTGACATCACCGTTCTTGATGCTACGGCGCATCTTTCCGGCCATGGCAGATATAGTACGTTAACCCGAGAAACGCAGGGCAGTAGGTGTTAATATTGGTAGTGACCACTGATATCTCTGCGTTCCCATTCAACTGGGAAGCTCTTGGCCTCCCGAAGCTGCCGGAAAATAACAAGATCCCATCTTGCAATGGTCACCTGGAGGTCCAGTCTGTACCACAGAAGATAAGCTACTCATTCTATCTTGTCATTCTTAGCTAACAATTACAGACTTCCCCACCATCCTCAAATCCTACCGCCCTCCCGTATACCAACCTAGCCAATCGCCATGCTGCTCTAACGCAGGAATCACGAGGCAGCATCGAACAAGACCTTTAACGCCGCCATCAAAATTTTGGTCTTGAAACCTTTAGGCCTGGAGCGGACATACTCTGGTATTGTCCCGGAGAACTCGGAAAACATGTTCATTCCTTCTGGAAATGCTGACTGGGACGCTGATAACGGCATCTTTGCTCCGCAAGTACATCCTCTCCAAAGTCACATCCTTACTGACGCTATCAAGTGCCTGCGCCATGGGCTCTAGCACCGCCGATATGCTCTCTTTCATAGCTAGTATCCTCGAAAACAAAGCCCTCTCTCCATCAAACACTCGCCGCTGTCATAAGCCAGACATTTTCACATCGACTGCGAGCGTTTCAGTCGGGTTGCCCTGGGAGATTTACCGCGTCGATAACCTGACTTCTGGCAGTCGCATCATCGACTTATACACCAGAGGCGATACTTTAAGCGGCTATCAATCCGGTATCGCCATGATTCCTGATACTGGCCTTGTCGTGTCTGTCCTTGGTGCAAGACCAGAAGTCTCGAGTGTTTGGGCGCAGCTCGCGACTCTCAATATCGTCGAGGCGCTGATTCCAGCTATGGACATGGTAGCTCGTGATGAAGCCAAGGATCGGTTCGCTGGAAATCACGTCGACAAGAAGGTGGGGTCACCACTTACCCTCTCCCTGAATGCGGGACCTGGTCTAATCTTGAGCAACTGGTCTGCCCAAGATTTTAACATCCTGCCCAACTTGAACCGCTTCCAGCCTGGAAGATACAACGATAACACTGATTCAGGCAACAAGAGTGTTCGGCTATACTCTACTGGTATTAAGAACAGGTCTCGGGCTGTATGGAGAGCTGTGTTCCCGACACTCAGTGACACTCAAGCTGAGATGATTGAAGGTCTGGCCAAGGTCAAGGATTTGATGCGCATTACTTGGCATATGCTTGATCGCTTCATTTACAGTGGTCTTTCTATGGATCACTTTGAGTTTAAGTATGGAAAGGATGGGAAGGCCGTTAGTATCATGTCCAAGGCGTTTGATGTTGAGATGAAGAGGATGGAGAAGAAACCTTGAGGCAATAGGATAGTCAGGGACGGTGTCGCGTCATTGGACCTAACCCATTTAGTTCATCGGATCACACTCTTGTATGTTATCTCTTTCCTCTCAAACTTACTAGGAGGCAGAGACTCCGTCGTGTTCCCCGGATCTTCCGGTCTTGTCAGCAGTCCAGTGGGGCAGAGCTACATATGTAAGCTACAAGGTAAGAAGATGCGTCTGACTTACGCCCACTATACGCTGTAATACGCCAGGTTCGGAATACGCTAAATCAATATTCCAAATTCTATTTACCTTCGCTATAGATTGAGATGACGCACCTCGGGGCTTATGACGGGTTCCAACAGCTATAAATTAAGAACATTCGCAACACGTTTGAAGCTTATCACTGATCACCATACATTGGACATCTCACCAATAGACTCACATATCCGCAACAATGCACAAAGCCACTGGGATACTAGTCGGGTTCTCAGCCCTTTTACCCGCACTCGCAATTCCTACAAGCTACACCAAGAACTGTGTCCAGCTCCAAATTCCCGTAACAGCTTCAGCCAATAACACCCGCTACAACTCCGTCAAAGTCGAAAGCAATATCGACCTTGTAGACTTTGTCTGGGACACTTCGACCTGGTCACACGCCAATAGAAGTACCGAAGTCCTTTCCGTTCACGGGACTTATTCTATCAGTGCTCAACTCTGCATTCCTGCCGACGGCAAAAAGTCAGATGTCTTGCAGATCGCCACCCATGGTCTAGGTTTTGATAAGCAGTGAGTAGCGCCCAAAGATATGCTGATAGACCCTGTAGCTAACCGCGATGACAGATACTGGGACCCTGAACTCAAGCCTGAGAAGTATTCTTATGTCGATGCTGCTCTCGCTAAGGGGTACTCCATCCTTACTTATGATCGTCTCGGAACTGGCAAGTCCACCAAGGCCGACGGATACAACGAGGTCCAGCTTGGATTGCAGGTCGCAATCCTGAAAGAGCTCACTATTCTCGCTAGAGATGGAAAGCTACTTGCGTCATCCAAGGTTACCGGTAAACGTCCCCAGAAGCCTTTCTACGATTACAAGCCCAAGAAAGTCGTTCACGTAGGACATTCATTTGGTTCCGCTACAACAAGCGGTCTTCTCTCCCTTCACGGTAGTCTCAGTGACGGCGCTATTTTGACTGGCTTCCTTCCCAATAACCAGAGTGGTAAAGTCGGGGCCAATGCATTCGGCTTTGAGTTTGCGCGACAGCATGATCCCAAGCGTTTCGGCGATCGTCCTGCGGGATATGCCGTGCAGGCCAGTTTGAGCAGCATCCAGCAGATCTTCCTCAAGAAGGGGTCTTTTGAAGTTGAGGCGCTTGAGTATGCGGAGAAGATTAAGCAGACTGGTACAGTTGGGGAGTTATCCTCTAATCTTCTATCACAGCCTTCAACTCAGTTCAAGGGTCCCCTCCAGGTAAGTAATCTTCATCTACTGAGGTATAGATATTAGGCTGATAGATATACCAGTACTTCATCGGCGAGAACGACTACCCTCTCTGCGATGGCGATTGCAGCAACACCTACGATTTGGAGACGCTCAAGGGCCTTAATCCTGGAGCGTCTCACATCGGGGTTCACCTACAACCCGATACAGGCCATGGTCTTACACTTTCTACCAATGCTACGGCGGGTTATGAAGTCATGTTAGCCTACTTGGGCTCTCAGGGGCTTTAGGGACTTGACGAGTTCAATTTGACGCAGAAGATGCATCCGCATGTCTTTGGTCTAAAGATTGCCTAAAAGGAATTTTATGTCCTAGCCCTGCTTGATGTAATCGACAATGTTGGGTCGAGCCTCGAATGCATTTCGGAACTTGACGATGGACTCTGGGAGGGTTTCCTATTTTTTTTCTCATGTCAGATTAACGTCACTCGCTTAACAATAACAAAACATACCGGAAGTGTCTTTGTTCGAATATCGTTGTCAAGAGAGACATAGACCGCAAAGTCGGCGTAGCTGACAGTGTCTCCAAGAAGATATGGCCCCTCACGCTCGGCATAGTATTGACCAAGTAGCTCGTAGTATGGAGGAGCGTCCTTTTCCTTGTAATCAGGGTTGAGGCCCTTGAGATTGGCTACCCATTGAACCTAATTACCCGGTCAACTTCATCGTATGAATAGGCAGTCATTGAATGCGGACTTACCCTCCAGTCAACGTAGATATCCGACACTAGATCAACCAAGTACTTGTCGTCGTTGGTTGTGCCATCGTATGCGCCGAGTTCACGCGAGAGATATCGTAGGATGGGAACGTGCTATGCAGCTCACGTCAGCTTCTGTCATGATAGTCAGAATGGTAGATGGTGACTAACACCAGTGAGGACTTTGCCCTTGTACTCTACCGAAGGGAGTTGTCCGGTGCGAGTGAGGCCCTGCTTCTTCAGCTTCTCCTTGGTCTCAGGCCAAGTATCATCACGCGCGTACAAGCGCTCTTCGAACTTGATGCCCGCGTCTATCATAAACAGCCTGATCTCAGCAGTCAGTGCACAATCCATGACGACGGAGCGACAGAGTTCATGTCGTGAGCACACTTACTTGACGACTTCACCGCGGCCAAGCTTGCCGATGGCGAGGTAGTGGTAGACAACTGAATCCGAGGCTGACATGATGCCGAGATTATTCTTTTTACAGTGTATTTCTTGCGGATAGAATAGTTCCAGAAGGAATTGGTCAATTGAGTAACCCTCGTCTCTTATACTGCGGGGTTTTTGCTAGTGATCGCCCAAGCTTTGAGAGCCGTGCTCCACCACGATACCATATTTCCGTTTCCGCGGATGTCGGCTGCGGTTTCGGCTAACGCATTCCGACACCGACAATTGAAACAGTCACTATCTATCAGTCCAAATATACATTTCTTTAACAGTCATGGTCATATGTATGTAAGTGGCGATAATAATTCGTCGTAAGGCCTCCGTGCGGTCTGTCAAAGATATAACACCAATCTTCCGGGTCGTCGGACGCAGAGTAAGCTTGGCATAATGGGTTAGCGAGACAAATCGCTTTGCAAGCGTCGACGCCGGTGGCTTTTATCATGTCGATGCGACCGTTGATAGCGATGCCTTCTACACCGCATAAAGGCGTTGGTGGGATAGTTTCAGAGCGACAATGTTCCAATTCTGTTTCGAGGTCGGCGATGCGGTCAATGCAGGCGTCCATTTCTGGAGCTGACACTTCTTCGAAGGGGTCCCCATGGACGTAAGACTCGATGTCCTCAGGGTCGTTCTCGGTGACTTTTGTCATGTAATAGACACCGTCTCGAGGAATATCTCTTCCGTGAAGACTAGACACGACACAGCGTCTTGACGGTGGATGGTATGAGCATACATCAATGTCTAGTGACTCGCAGATCGCCGCGCATTCGCTGTACGAAGACACTTCATCGTACGTGACTCCCTGTCGAGAGATATTGCATTTAACCTCGATCGTGTATCCTGAGGCAAGGGTTTCTCGGTGTCCTTCAACGCATGACTTTGTGATATTTGGCCTACTTGCCAACGGTCGCAAAAGATGCTTGACTGATGAGGCGATCGAATCGAGGGGAATATGAGATCTAGTAAGGTTTGGAAAGAAGAGGAGGTGAGAGAAAAAGAGGATTGTCAAGCCGCAGTTGAGAAGAGTGACGAGTAGTATGATGCGGATGTACGGATGAACTTGGTGAATAGGCGTCGGGTTCATACGTAAGAGCGCCATAATACCAGATATCGACTTGCAAAAGTCAGATTATCTAAAGCAGAAGATAGAATTGACAGGAGCATTGTCGCACACTCTGGCTACGGGATCTCATACCATTTTGTTCTCTTAACAGCTGACGTTCGAGGTCACACTGATTAAAGGTCCGGTGCAAGAGTCAGGCACTGGAATGCTGTGGCGTGAACATGGCGCTGATTCGCCGAAGGAGCTGTCCAGACCTGCCCAGATGATCTCCAACCGCGAATGAGATGCGGCACTGTAAGCCTCATTAGCAGGAATGCGGCAAACCGGGTAAGCGGTGCATTTCTGCTTCAAATATTTGCATCGCAATAGGTGAACCTTTTGGCAAGCGCATCTGCAGGCGTAGCCTTCGCCATAGAAGAGCGTCCCGGGCGCTTGGTAGCGCGATCGAGATATTCTTGGGTCCTCTTAGTGTGAGTTATTCCCCGATTCAACGCGTAGCGATGACATTACCGAAGTGAATTCCTCGGTACGGTCCGCTCCTGAGTTCGGCTCCTCGATGACAAACTGTCTCAATTGTTTCGGGACCGGTGAACGGAGACGTTCATGGGCCGCTCTACAGCTCGGTCCTGGGCTTGGTCAGGTTGCTCTCCAGGTGGCCTTTTCTATAACTTCGTATTATCATCTCCCATTTATTGTTCGGCAAAGAGCTCACCGAGCATGATCTTCCTTTGACTCCCTAAAAGCATCATCGGAGCCAGTCTTCCGTCCCGTATCGGAAGTCGCGCTATCACCGGTGCCAGACCAACAGTTTCACCACCAATCAAATCCGCGATCATCTCCGTCAGGACCTCCCGCTCCAATAAGCATAACAGATGATTCGAAACAACGTAAGGCATGCACTCCACAAAACCACGGATTTTAACAGCATAGCCTACCCATCTCCGGTCATAACATCTTCAAAGCGGTTAAGTCATCCGAACCCGAAATAAGCTTAAGTCAGATACGCGCATCCCTAAACATGCGACCGGGATGACTAGCCTATCAGAGCTGGGCTGTCCGTCACCTAAGTGGAGGAAATGGATTGTCCTGAAACAAGGAGCTGAACACCTTATTTTATTTTGTGTAAAGCGGATGATGCTGTTTGTTCTGATTGATGGAGATGGCGGGAGGAGGATAGGCGAATTAGAATTGGTGGGTGACTTGCTGGAACCGTGGTGCAGGGATGGCATGGATGGATCGTCCTCGGGCGGATTGATCGCGAACACTAGAAGAGAGATCGTGTATAAGAAGAGAAGCAAGTTCCCCTTCTGTCATTCTTATCCAACCAGCTCAGTTTCATCTCTTTGCATTACCATTCACTTCCATCTTTAGCAATCATCAACCGTTGACCGGCTTCTCTTCAACCCAACTCTCCAGTCTTCAACACCGCCAAAATGCACGCCTCCAGCCTTCTCACCCTCCTCACAACCCTCCCCGCCGCAATGGCCTGCCTCGGCTACACCGGCGGCGTCCCCAAAGCCACAGGCACCAAATCCCTCAGCGCCCCCCAATACCTCAAGAAGGGCCAAGTCTTCGATGCCAAGTGGGTTCGCTACGACCGCGGCGTCAAGTGCTCCGGCCAGAGCGAGGGTGGCGAGAAGGACGCCGTGTTCGTCCTCGAAGACGGTGCTACTCTTCGTAACGTTGTTATTGGTGCGAACCAGAAGGAGGGTGTTCACTGTCTTGGTGCTTGTAACCTTGAGTTTGTCTGGTTTGAGGATGTTTGTGAGGATGCTATCTCTATCAAGGGTAGTGGAACTGCCAATATTATTGGTGGTGGTGCTTATAAGGCTGCCGATAAGATTATTCAGCACAATGGATGCGGTCACGTTAACATTGTCAACTTCTGTATGTCAAACCCTTCGCCTTCTGGGTCCCCAGCCTTATTCTAACGTTTCCAGATGCCAACGACTATGGCAAGGTCTACCGATCTTGCGGTAACTGCAAGGGTAACTCCAAGTGCAAGCGATCCGTCCACATGGAGGGTGTCACTGCTGTCAACGGCGGTGAGCTCATCGGCATCAACACCAACCTCGGTGACAAGGTAAGCCATCTTGCCATATACTCTAGATGTGTCATACTGACCAGATACGATAGGCCACCTACTCCAACAACTGCTACCCCAAGACCCAGTGCCAGGGCTACAACGGTTGTGACAAGTCCAACGGCGAGTGTGAGCCTACCAAGGCTGGCAAGTGCTAGATGTTTCTGTCGGCTCGATATTGCTCTGGTAGCAAGTGTGTTTCACTTTCTTGATTGGCTGGTTGGAACTTAGGGCTGACACTTTGTCGTCTTTCCCATGCTCTGTATATTATTACTTTATATAACTGAACATACATATGTCACTTCCATTAGTACCCTTCCTTATACTGGGCTCTAGCTACCTGTATGGAGTGTGGCTCTCAGGCCGATACCGGAACGTGCTAGATCGATCTCCTAGAAGCCTGGGAGTAGACTTAAGGTAAGGCATTCGCGATACGAGCATCAGTTATCAGGTCTTCGTCTCTTGGCTAAGACCAGAACTCTCAGAAACACGCTTGAGGTCCCCAGACACAAGCCCAAGTTGCAAAAGGGGTTGGTAGGCTCGTAAGATCTGACGGGTTCAATACGGTACAGCATTAAGAGCTTGGTGCGGTTACGTTTCGGGATCGCGATTGACCAAATTGCATATTGAGATATAGAACTACCAACTCCACCTAAACTCCTTCTCTATCTCGGCGGCTTCTAGTTACGGTACACAATATCATCCAGGGGCCGGTACTGAAACGCCAGCTACATCGTCGTGAGGCTATGTCAAGGTTCGACCACAATACTTCCTGATGTGTATAATTTATCGCTTGCACCAGGTCTGGTCGCTGTTGAGAAGAGGACCAAGGTAAGATTCGGGAACTGTGCAATGTTCTTAGTCTCATATTTATGTAAACAATCAGTAATCAGTTTGACTTACTCTCGAGTCCGTTCTGGAAGCTTCCGCAGAGCGTTCCCCACTTGTCGTCATTGTCGCAGTTCTTCCACTGAGGCTCAGATCGAGACAGCGAAGGAGAGTCCTGGTAGTTCCACTCGCACCAGTTGTGAGTAGCCTATCGAGATCATTAGCGTTTGTAATCCATTAGGCGATGTATGTCTACTTACGAGACAGGTGACGCCAAGCTCCTTGCCGTTGAAGGTAGGCTCCTTGCCAGCGCAGTCCTCAACCTTGAAGACATCAGCAAGAGTAGCCCAGCCCTCATCGACGATAGCCTTAGTGAGCTCAATCTGGTTGTTTCGCCAGTCATTGGGGTTGTGAAGAGCATAAGTGTCGGCACCGTCGATCCACCACTGGTTGCAGTTACCGGCCGGGTCGAGAGCATCGCAGGAGATGGCGCCGCCGGTTTCACTAGCACGAGTCTGAGCATTGAGGCCAGTGCTCTTGGCCGAGACGATGCCATTGGCCTTGAGCGCGCTGGAAAGAATGAATAGTTGGAGCTGACGGTAAAGAGTATTGGCCTGAATCGTAAGAGAGGTAGTAACGCGCTGAGAGAATCCACCGTCCTGGCAAGCAGCGATAAAGATAGCAGGATCGCCCTGTACAAGCTTAACAGTCTCAAGAAGGTTATTCTGGTAAGCCTCAACAAGCTTAGCAAGACCAGAGCCGATGTCGCCGAGCTGAAGGAATCGGTCGTTCGCAGTCTGAGTCTTTGTCAAAGTCTCGCCGAGCTTACCGGAGAGATCGAAAGCAGCAGAAAGACCACCACGGATGAAACCAACAGCGACACCAGCATCGCCGGGGACGAGACCAGTGAAGATGGAGACAATGCCGAGGGTTGAGCCGAGGATGTTCATGAGGCCGCTGGTGGGGGTGTTGGCTTCGACGGGGGGAGCCACCTTTGCGACGATGGCGTCGATGGTTTGGCCGGCGAGGGAGGCGCCGTTGCTGAGAGCGCGGGAGTATTGGTTGAAGAATTGGTAGACGGTGTAGATGTTCCAGAGGGCCTGGGTCTGTTAGTTTGTGACAGCTGAGGGAAGTGGCTGGCTTACGTAGAATTGTTGGTTGGAGTCGTATTTAGAAACATCCTTGGTGTTGAATGGAGGGCAGGTATCGCTGGTGATCAAGTTGCAGGTAAGACCAGTGAAGCCCTGTTCTGTCAGCCTTTTGTATTTACCATAGTCTTTTGTAAGCTTACGTTGAACTGAAGGTAGCACTGAGCGAAACCAAGTTCGTCGCAGTTGGCCTTGGTTCCATTCTCAGTGACCCAGTCATTGATGTACTTCTCCATGTCCACTACTCCCATTAGCCTCCAGTATCACCTCACACTAGTGGCTTCAACTCACAGGCCTTCCAGCATTCTGGCTTCAGACCAGTAGACGACGATGGAGAGCAGTCCACTCCAGGGTCAGCCGGAGCCGGTTCCGGGGCAGTCTCATTATCCTGACGCTCAACCAACGGAATCGCAGAAACGACCGTGGAAAAAGAAAGAGACAGCAACGCTGTTGCAAAAATAGACATGATGAATGAATGACTTCTTAAAATAATAAGAAAAGACAGTGCGTGACCAGCAGCGAAAAAATGAATGTTACAAGATGGTCGATGGTTCAGACGAAACTCAATCAGCCTACAGCGCAAGACTATATAACCACAGACCAACAAATCGTGGGGGCCGATATCATACTAGAGATACTATAGTCGGCAGTTGAACTCTAATGAATTACCAAAACGTAACCGGAACACAAAACTCGCTCCAATAGAAGCAAGACGTTCGTCTTGTCATCTCATAGGAAGTAACCGCCTTGGCAGGGCTTCAGGTTGAGGCAGCTGAACTTTAACAACTGGGGAACTGGTCTTATCGGATTCAAAAAGGGAATATGCATGACGTTGAACCCTCCCTTGAAACTACGGTCCCCTGCATAGTTTCGAAATAGGTGCTTCGTATTTGTGAGTACCCCTGTAACATCTCCAGATATGGCTATGATCGATTGCGGGATGGAGTTCCACCCATGTAACTCAATTGTCGGTCCGAGCATAAATCACATTTAGAGATGAATAAAGTTCATTGGCATTCTTTTTCTGGAAGGTCGTTGTGCTCGTGGAGATACCGAATGTTTGTAATCGCCGGATTGAACATGACTCGTTGGTGGAAATGTGAAACCGGCTACGGAGTCACCGTCAGGCAAGACCCTTGCTCCAACGTCCCCACGTGCCACTGCAGATGGTATCATACTGGATGTGATACGCACTTAAAATGGGGTTTTTGGCAGTATCGCAATTTGAGTCTGGTGACGATCTTGGCGTGTTTTATGGTCAAGGTTTGTTGATCTGCCGCGGTGATAACGTCAGGCCGAACATCGTCATGTTAAATGTCTCCGCTTGGCAGGACTTAGTGGGGGCGGACGGTGCCAGGTCGCTTTCTGTTCATTAGGCTTTCTCGTTCCACAAAACCATCATATATTCCTATGTCTATCTATAACAACCGAGTTCCACCAGGCAATCATTGCCTGCATCGAGCCTTCCACTATTAACTCGGCTAGCTCCTATGAGAAATGCTGCACCCACGCCAGCCAGTCGAAAGTAGCATATGTGGTCTCCGGCATCGACGACAAGCAATAAAACGTTAGGCCTAAAACAACTCATCTTAAGAAAATAGAAACAGTTTTTATCTAATAGTGTCAGGTTATTGACAGAAAAAGCATTTAAACCTGTTATACTTTTTATATTAGGTATTATTATTATAACAACTTGTCTTAATTTAACATTAAAAGGCTTATTCTATTAAATAATATTTATAATAAAGGCATGAAAAATAAATGCTAATATCGCTATCTTAAGAAGAGAAATAGTATATTATTATATAACTCGTTAAATGCTTTATATAACAAGCTATATACCCTATATAATAGCAAATACCTTAGTAATACCATTAGCTTTATTTATATCCTTAATCTCAGACTCTGGAATCATAAATAGATAAGGTTTAATATCTGCTAAGAGGAAGTCAGATCGTTAAACCAGGTACGTTTCTGTCTACAGAGGTATAAACAATATCTAGGAAAGGAAATAGGAATTACATGACATATATAGACAACGAGCCATTCTAGCTTTAAAAGGTCCTTGCCCCGTGCTATGGAATTCCCTGCTCTCTTTAAAGACTTAATAACCTATACTAGCTATATTAATTACTTAATTACTTAGCTATATATTTATAAGAGGATTCTTATATTACTATAAACTGAAAGTAATACTAAGACTTATTATACTAATAGTTAAGAATAAATATAATATATAAGTAGTATTTAAATATTCAGGAAGCAAGCATCTTAGAGATTCTAGCAGTACTTAGTAGTTCATAAACTTGGTTCTAAGGTTCGAGGCAGCAGTTCTTATTATACCCGAGTGAGCGTGTTCTCTCTCTTCCTGCTTCTGCCCTCGTGTTCTCCCATCTCCAGCCTGGCACAAAACTAGCATCTTGAGCAGATATGCCGTCTCAGCCAAGCGGGTCCCATCAGCCTCACCCCTTCTCCTCAGAGCAGGTGCCAAAATACAATCCACAATATCACTGCTTGGAGAACTGTTCCTCTCCTGTTCTACCTCCATCTTGGTATTGTCAAATGCCATCGGCTTTTCTTTGCGATGTCGATAGTACAAATGTATCCCTGAGGCCTGTGTGTTCATATCCATGTCAAGGCTGACAGCGTCATCCCAGATAGAGCTGACTTGCTCACTTAGATGTTTGGTTTTGGCATTCGGGGGGAGCAAACCAATCAAATTGTTAGTTAGCTCATTGAAGATCTTCTGCTTGGACTCCTTGTGGTTACTGCTCCCACGTAGAGTGAGCGGGTCCTGGAGCAATGTACTTGTTCTGGCTTTCCACAAATCGATCTGTCGTCTTCTTTCTTTGTGGTCTGCGGGAGATGATTCTTTTGAAGGCACTGATCATGATGTTAGCACCCCTAGCTCAAGGGAAAGGGGAACAGTAGCGAGTACTCAAAGAGTTGAGCAATTTGCACATTGCTGGAGGATTTTCTGCCCAAATAAACCTGCCAAACACATAATTGTCTAGGAATCCCCATATATACGCCCTGACGACGGAAGACGGGCTGAACTCTCTGCACAAGCAATTGGGATCTAGGTCTAGCACATCAGCCATCTCGCTGATTGGGTCGGAATAATGTTTGATGTCGGCAGGCCAGTCATCATAGTACTGATAGGCAAAGTCTCTGATATTGCGACGTAATAAGATCACTTTTTCAATAAAGAATCTGTCGTCAAAAGGCCTGAAGCCACGATCGTTAACCAGATGGGAGTTCAAGTCCGATGCACTTTGCTTCCAAAGGGCTCTGTAGTCCTCTACCTCAGCCGTTGTTTGATCAAGGGCTTTATTCAGTTCGTCTTTCTGTTCGTTGCTTTGGTTTAGAAGACCTTTGTACTCTTCTACCTTAGCAGTTGAGTGATTGAGGACTTGATTCAACTCCTGTACTTTCTTGCGGCTCTGGCCCAGAAGGCCTTCGTACTGCTTGTTCTTTTTAACTTCAGTATCTAGAGCTCGGTGAAGATCACGTAATTGTATGTCGAACTCATCATCAGCTTTGAGTTGTCGGCTTGGTCTAGGAGGCAGCGCTGGGCCGGCCATGGCAGCGGAGCTTTCATATGGCGAGATGCTGTTTGTGTCACCGTGTTTGTCTGTTGATGGTGCGCTGCTGCAGCCCTGCATAAGAGGCTAAAATTATTCATCAGTATCACTGAGAGATATGAGGAGGGGTAATAAACCTACATTCTCCGACGTAGGTTCTTTGTTCCTTTGATCGACACTCATTTCAGATTGAGAGGCCTGATACTCCATTATTGCGGGTAGTCAACTTGAACTGATAGAGAAGAGAGATGGGAGCTTGATGTTATTGATGCGGCCGAGAACTTGGGGTCTGCTAGTTTCAGAGAAATGAGCTCGGCCAAAGCGTAGGGCGGAGACCTACACTGTTAAGGCTATAGCCGCCCTACCCATTATCGAGAATCAGGCTGTCAAGTCTAAAAAGAGTACGCGCCCATAAATGTATCAAGAATGATCCAATAGAGGGGCAGAGTACAGCCTGATTGGCAGCTCAAAGCAAATATTTCGGGCCGCCTCACATGCTAGAAAGCCATTTTCATCCTAAGAAAAGATCCAGCTGTTACTATACAAACCTTTTGGCTTATCTGGAAACCTAACTGAAAGGTAGCATCTACCAGGCATGCTGCGGCAATGCTGACCACCATCTATAAATCTTTACCTGCCTATTGCTGTAGGAACCTTTTGGTTTGCCTAGAGACCTAACTGAGAGGTTGCATCGACCAGGCAGGCTGTGGTAATTCTGACCACCATCCACAAACCTTTCGCCCGGCTAGATTGAGGAAATTATCAAAATCAGGCTATCAGCCCGCAGCCGACGTTACACAAGCCTACGGCGCTCAATAAGCAGTAATCATGCATATTCCCATTTTCAAGCCACTCCAGAGCGGGCGCTTCGATCGCCGATTACAAAGCCTGCCGTCGAGTATTTCAAGTGGATTCCTAGGCGGACGGTATGGCAGGCCTCATTTTCCTCTTTCGTTTACCAATCGTGATGCATTGGAATGACATAGCCTGGTCGCCAAGATGTGAAGTAACATTTTCAGCCGCAGCTGAGGATGCATTGGAACCCAAAGGATCAGCAAGCGCAAATAGCCGCCAGCCTTGGATATCGAACAACCATCATGATTCCACGTAACTGCACTGTAGCGACAAAAATAGCTAGCCTGACTTCAAGTGAATCATTGCCTTCAGAGCCTCAGTTGCAATGGCCTCGGATGCTTAGAGATGGTATGTATATGAAGTGCGAACTACTAAAGAGGTAGCCAACTGTATACTGCTCTCTAATCTTTCCATTCTACAATTACTTCACTTTTTTAGTTTGCATTGTTTCAAGTACCACGTTACACAAATCTTGCTCAACGCCGTACGCCCGATCCAATATGCCTCTTTTTCGGTCAAAATCTCAGCGTAATCTCAACAAGGATGATAGCGCTTGGTCGCTGAAGAATCTTGTTGACCGTGTACGAAAGAAGAATAATTCCAACCTTGACGATCTCATGATCATCGGGATCGATTTTGGAACCACGTATGCTCCTCCTCTTACGGGAATGATTGTCAGTAACTGGCTAACTGAGGTGTTAGATACTCTGGTGCCGCATGGGCCACTGTTGCCGACATTGAAGTTGATGGTGTCAATGTTATTACGAGTTGGCCAGACACCGGAGCCCAAGAAGGCAAAGCTCCGACTGAACTCTTCTATGAACATGGCAAGACTATGTGGGGTTACGAAATTCCCCGAGAAGCTGATCCTGTACGATGGTTCAAATTGTTACTCCTAAAGGATGAGGATCAACCATCAGAGATCAAAGGCCATGAGTACCTCGTAAAGGCTCGAAATATGTTGGCCGACGAAGGGAAGTCCACAGTGGATGCTATAGCTGACTACCTTCACCTTCTATGGGACCATGTGCTCAAGACTATTATCAAGGCACGCGGCAAGAATGTCGTGGAAGCTCTCTGTTTCCATGTTGTCATCACTGTCCCTGCTATCTGGAAGAACTACGCACGGGACGCCATGCTTGAAGCTGCCCAGAAGGCTGGCATTACGGCTACTCGCCGCGCAGGGGCGACAACTATCTCCTTTGCCCCGGAGCCTGAGGCAGCAGCTCTCGCCTCGATATGTGAGCGGGCAGAGAACCTCGCGGAAGGCGACGTTTTTGTGATCTGTGACGCTGGAGGAGGCACAGTGGTAAGATATACCGACCTTGGAGACGCTGAAGAGGATTGTTAACTGACCACTTACTCATCTGGTCTAGGATCTCATCAGTTACAAAGTTGAAAACACAGACCCCGTCGCTCTTCAAGAGGCTGTTGTCGGTTCAGGTATGATACCCTTTTCTAACCTTGGTAATATTCTGTCGAAACAAGACTAACAACGGTTGTAGGCGGCCTGTGCGGCGGGATATTTATTGATCAAGAGTTCCAACGCATCTGCAAAGCAAGGCTCGGCCGTGACTGGAGTAGCCTCAGCCAGAGAGGTATCTCGGATATCATGAAAGACGAATGGGAGCATGGGATCAAGCGACATTTCAAACCTGTCACGTCCTCCAAAGAGTTCATTGTCAAGCTTCCCGGCGAAGTATGCGGAGGGTCTGGGCAAGGTCGTTTGAATGACAGTTCGAAGAAGCCGATTATAAAAGACGGCCGAATCCATTTTTCAAGGTTAGTCAATTTTATGTTCTCAAATCTCCTGGTTGGCGAGGTGACTGACCAACTTGACCCGGACAGCGAGGACATTGAGCAGACCTTCAACAAAAGCTTTAACGACATTGCGGCTTTGCTGGATGCACAGGTTCATTCGGCAAAGAAATCAAACCTAACAGTCAAGGTTTGTTTTTAGATTTCATCAACTTCCGTAAATGCTGATTTCTGATAACATCTAGGGAATTATTTTAGTTGGAGGCCTTGGATGTAGTCCCTACCTCCAAGACTACCTAAAGGCAAAATACAAGAGGAAGAAAATCGACGTCTTACAGACTGACGGAATGAAGCCGTACGTATCACTACCATGCCACGTTGTTGTCATTGAAGCTCATAAGTTACTAGACGGACAGCAATTTGTCGAGGAGCAGTCTATAAAGGCCTCATCGGTGGTGCAGAGGCTGCAGTCGCAGGAGGCCCTAGCGCAGGATCCTCAGGCAAACACACCAGAGCACTCAATCTACTTGAGCACAAGAGCCCCGTGACTATCACTTCAACTCTCTCAAGGCTCAGTCTCGGTGTCACATCCGAAGAGCCATTCGATGAAGATGTCCACTCTGAATCAGACAAATATTGGGACGATATAGAAGGCTGCTACTACGTTAGTGGAGTTATGAACTGGTACATCAAAAAGGTATACCCCCAAACTCTAAGTCTACACTCTGACTAACCCTTGTATAGAGCCAAAGCGTACAAAAGGATAAACCACTAAGAAAGTCCTTTTACCGGGCTTTTGAGAACCGACATGAGTATGAGAAGTTTGTCCACAATGCCAAAGAAGAGATCTTGCAGTGCGACCATAGAAAGCCTCCTAAAATGGAGAACCACTTGGTTACTAGGTTCTGCGAAATTAAGATCTCCTTGACGAAGAGCTTTGAACAACTGGATGACTATGATAGCCCAGGTAGGAAGCGGCTCAAGAGGATCGACTTTGACATTGAAATGGTTCCGTCGGGGGCTTCGGTTGAGTTTTCTGTTTATGAAGGTGACCGAAAGATCGGAACGAGTGGTATGGGCAGTATCATTGGCGATTAATGAAAAATGGTATGAAGTGTGGATGTAGCGGTTTAGTTTTGGATGGAAATAATTGTATGTAACAGATTCTATCATAGCATTATCGCATAATTCTCTAAACGTCAAGCAACACACTTGTTTCTCTTTCTTCACATCGTCTTTTTTCTTCAGCCTTTGTTCTGATCGTTCTCGTATGATAAGCCCTTTTCCAAAATTTCTTAAACTTGTTGCCTCGAATGTCATCATCGTGATACTGCAGCCCGCCGCCGGGGAAGAAAATCGGGAGCATCGAAAGGCCAGCTTTGGGTACCCATTTTTCCAACTCGACTAATGCGCCCTGGACCCCAGACGCGTAGATGATCTTATCTTGCCTTGACTTATGTGGCATGAAGGGGTTCCAGGTACTGAGACTGAAGGGTGCAGATTTGGATTCCGCATCTTTGGCCTTTTCTGTAGGGGCTGGCTTCAATGTTGCCAGCCATTCCGGTGCTCCATCCTCCTCTGCCATGGACGATACCCACGAGGGCATGGGAGCTTGTTCCCTAGTGCCAGTAGGGGAGCGATGATCTAACCGGTCAGCACTTTCTGAGACCCATGACCTAACAGCGGACAGTCCTTGTATATCTTCTTCCAAGTTGACATCAGAACTAGGATCATCTTTATAGGATTCCCGTCTACCAATGATCGTAGGTGCCTGGGAGAACCTTGTCAGGTGAAAGTTTGAAGCTGCAGGATGTCTTGAAATCCCAGCAGCCAAGACATTCTGTAGCATTCCAAGTCCTCCCGTGGCAATCAAAAACCAAGTGTGTTGCTTGAGACCTGATATCGATATCAAAAGGCAAACCCACAATATTGAGAGTATCAAAGAAACCCAACGTGCCTCAGTCCGAGGGACCGGCATGTGAGTTGCGAGTCGCTCTAAGTCCCAAGAGCCGTATGAGCTGATGAACACCATTATGTGCAAATGGCCGTTGCCCCGAGTAAGGCACTTCACCTTGTCATGGTTTGAGAAACCCGGTGTGCCCCATTTCTCTTTAATCCATTGAGGTAGTGAACATGTAATCGCTACAAGGGTGATACCGGCAAGTGCGACGACAAGGATAGTCCAGTCATCGTAGAGAATACCGGGCAGCACGACTATAATGAGCTGAATGAACAGGGTAGCCCAGCCAAGCCACCACACGAAATCGCAATGCGGAGTTGACGCCGGTTTCAAATGGAATATGTCGATTCTAATAGATTCAGCCCGACCTCCTTCGCTTATTGGCCGTGGATCGACTGGATGATGAATCTCATGATCACGAAGTAAACGTCCCAAGACCCAAGACCTATTATGACGAACAAATCCATTAGAGCAATTGACGACTATTGAAGAACAGTCGGTCTCCGGTACCAGCTTCATGCTTCCTACAGCGGCAAGAAGATTTGTGAAGCTGTACGTAGCCCATCCGAAGGAAAAGGCAACAGGTGCGATAGAGATGTGGGTTTTTGTTCCGGGTATACGAAATCTGTAACCGACCAACTGAGTAATGGCGGCTTGCACGATATCGCTTCCGATTAGAAGAAGAATGCTTAATATATCGCCTGGATTGGCCCATTGTCTACCAAGGTCCTGTACAGAAGTGCTCATGATGAGGGCAAGGAATAGAAGGGGCGAAAAAGCGGTAGAGACGACTGATGCACCGCGTAGAGTCAAGATACCTGATCAATGCAGTCAGCATATATAAAACAAGAAGGGTCTAGGCAGACGCCATGGACTTGGTGTCCACGTTGGAGAGTAACTACAGGGGGATACTTCATTGGGTCTAGTCCTGAGTAACTGTGAACACATAGCCCATACGCCTACATAGTGTGAAGCTATGGAAGTTTCAACCAAGGTTACAAAGAAAAATGCACGATCAAGAGGACTCACCTTATTGGTACAAGTGTTAAAAGACCGCCACATCTCAGCCCCTGAGTTTGCACGTTACATACATGCCTCGCCCCTCAAAAAAACATAGCTGAAAACGAGCTGTATACACGTAGCAAGTTGAAGTAAAAAGAAGGGTGCATCATACGACAATCAGCGGTTTACGTTGCCTTTTTAGGCTCAGTGTGGCTTCGTTGCCTAAATATGCGACGTGACTAGTTGCTCCCTCTGCAGCTCGCCCCGTGCTTGGCATCAAGTCTATTGGCTTGGGGCAAAAGCAGGCTGTACGCATGCCACCCATAGTTGGTCAGAATTGGGTGTCCTTGCAGCTGCGGCCAGTTTGTGTGTCGCTATTGTTAGATACGAGAATTCCAAATGTGCAAATGCAATCAACAAGGTTGAAAATGGCACTGACAAAAGTACAAAGCCACGGGATTGGGCTGTTCCATGCGTCTCTGTGCCGCCCCGCAGACCACAAGCGAATTTTATCAATCTCCAAAGTTCAATCTATGTTGTGAATAGCCTAATTTCGTCAATTCAACTAACCATGGATCGAAGTATTCCCGCGACTCAATCAGCTGAGGTTGACAAAGGTATTGCCTTTTGTAAATGGAATCATCATCAGTAAATCTCTAATAGTTAACACAGCTATCGAAACCTTCTTTAACAACATCTTAAACCAACTCGCCGCGACAGATGTATTCAGTAAATCTGACGCGGCTAGTATCTTCGTTGTATATGCGCACGACAACGAACAACTTGGTACCGCCAATGCTTCCTGTGTTATTCATCTCATCGAATGGCTCAAAGAAATCAGGTCACGTTCTGTCTCTGACCGAGCTCCACTGCCTCTTCTCTTCTCGCGCACAGATGATTCTGGTTCTGTCAGAAACATTCTTTCGAGTCAATTTTGTCTACTTCCACCAGACAATGTTTTGGATGATGGAACCATCCATCGAGTCCACAAAGTTGTCGTTTGTGGGTCTGATCTGTTGAAGAAATACTACGATGATACTTTCACGGCACCATTTCTTGAAGCTATCAAACTGTCTTACTTGAAGGCAAAGAATGAACCCGGTATACGCGAAACACCTGAAGACGCTATTCGCCAAGTTGTAGAAGCCGAATGTCAATCCAACGGGTTTCACCATGTCCTCACTGAACTCGGACTGCTGATGCTTCGAAGCCCCGACAAAGAGCATCGCAAAAGCGTCATTCCGGTCACACTAGATGGAAGTCTTATGGAGTGGCTGCCATTCTGGGACAGCTGCGACGTCGTCTTAAAGCTCAAGTCCACAGCGACAGGCCATCAGCATCAACTCTTCTTCAAGCTCCTAGCACAGATATACCCACAAGAACACAGATTGATCAATCAGTACAAGGATTGCTACGACCTGACTTGCCGTGAACTGCAGAGCAAACCCACGCTCTCCAGCCGCTGGACTCAGCAGGTCATTGATATGGCGATCCTCAAGGCGCAAAGAGCCATTTCTGATATTGAGAATGCATCCTTTCGTAGTCAGCGAAACTTGGTCCAGACTAGAAGCCATCACGACACTGTTCGTGGCGTTTATGATAAACTGGACTTTCTCACGAGCACAACTGAAGCAGAATTGGACGAGGGCACATTCAAATGTATTGTCGAATGGTTATCTACTTGCTCATACGAGCTTCATCACAAGTTTATCTCAGAGAAACTGATGGTAGGATCGGGCGAGTGGATTAAAAGTCACCCCAACTACCAACATTGGCTATCCACAACTTCGTCATCCACCCTCTTCATACACGGCGTTCGAGGTTGCGGAAAATCCTCAATCTTCTCGGTGGTTATCAACCAACTCCAGGGTGGAGTTGGAGATAAGAAAGCTCAGATTAACGTTGCGTACTATTACTGCTCGGGTGCGCAGTCCGAGTCTGACCGTGCCAATCCCGGTGCCATTCTTCGAAGCATTCTAAGACAGCTCGCAGTGGACGAGACAACCCGCAAAGTTGACCCCGCCGTCGTATCAGAGTACGAAAAGTCGACTAAACATCAAAACAATGTCAGCAGACTCGGTATCAACGAGTGTGCAAAGCTTCTTCAGCAGTTGGCATCGAACAAGACCACAATCATAGCCTTTGACGCCATCGATGAGCTGGACATCTTAGACCGTTCCACGCTTATTCAGGCGATTGAAACACTTGTCAAAGAGTCAAACGGTGTTGTCAAAGTGCTCATGACGAGTAGAAACGATACGCAGATCAAGAAGCTCATGGAAATGGCGATTACCATCGAGGTGTCTGGGGAACACAATTATCACGATATTATAAGTTTCGTGGACGACCAAGTTACCGCCTTGATGCGTAGTCGGGCGTTTCTAGATCAAGACGCGCCTGACGATCTGCTCAAGAGAATTCGCAATTCATTAATCAGTGGAGCTCATGAAATGTGAGTTCTTGCATGAAAGATCTATAATTCCGTTACTAACTAAACTCTAGGTTTCTATGGGTTGAACTCCAAGTCCAGATGCTCATTCGCAAGAAATCGGTAGTAGATGTTCTGAATGCTCTTGAGCAAGGTCTAGCGGACAACCTCGACAAGATCTACGAGTCGACCTACGAAGGTTTCCTTGCCTTGGACGATACAGCAAAAACAGTCGTTGAGGGCGTCTTCTGCTGGGTTCTCTATGCGAAGCGACCGCTGACTATCGAAGCTCTCAATGTTGCACTCAGGTTGCATCCTGAGCTCAGTCGCCACCCTAAAGATATACGTCTTCCGGACCTGACTGATGTGTGTTCCAATTTGGTTGTTCTTGATTCAGTTACCAATATACTACGAATGTGTCATCCCTCAGCTCGAGACTTCATGAAGCGTCGAAGCATGTTTTCAGAGGTCCAGGCACACAGATTGATGGCTTTTGCTTCTCTTCGAACGTGTTCCACAAATCTACTTCCGGATCCTGGTGCAGCATCAACCCTTGAAGTGATTGATGACTTGTCGCTTTACAGCGCTATATACTGGCCGCAACATCTCAAGGCGTCAGAATTGAGCAATACTGTCCCGCCCTGGATAGTTAACGATCTAAATGACTTCGTGCTGGATGACGAAGAATGTGCCGTTGATCCAGCTTTCGAGTGGTGGCTGGGCTGGATCGACCGACTTTTGGAGACGCTACCTCCTTATCACAGCCTCAGACTGACCCATGGATGTCTTTCATCAGCTGGAGGACCATCGGCACTACCCACAGCCGCTGTATTTGGTCTAAGCAGTTTAGCAGAGCTAATTTTCGATCGAGGAGGCTCAATCGACTTGGAACAACGTGTCAATGATACCTATACACCATTCTATCTGGCCTGCTCCTTTGGACACAGGGCGGTTGCATCGACTCTGATCCAGCATGGAGCAGACAAAGATGTACTTTGCGGAGAGTACGGTAATCCGTTACAAGTCGCTTGCTTCAAAGGACATCTAGATGTGATCGAACTCCTCTTGGGCTATGGTGTTTCACCTAGGGTTGCTACTCCGGCTTTTCAGAACGCCTTACATGCCGCATGTGAAGGTGGTCAATCCGGTGTAGCAGAGCTTCTTGTCAACGCAACTTCGATCATCGAAACAGAGGCAGACTACGAAGATGCCTTGCAAATGATTGCTGAGGCAGGCTTTCGCGATATCTACGAGCGCTTGGGTAAGCCAAACATGGCAAGAAAGTTCAGGCAGGGCACCATCGACAAAACACGCCAGGAATCGAGAATCCTTGGAATCATCAAAAAGGATCGAGTGAATATACTGCAATACGATTTGGAATCCGATCCTGGAATGAGAACCAGTATTCCTTCAGATGCAGTAGCCATTGCTGCACTCCGCGGTCAAGTCAACATGGTAGAGTATCTTCACAGTTTGGGCCTGAGCCTAGAGGAAGAAGGTAAATTTGGCTCTCCATTGAGAAGTGCGAGCCTACAAGGAGAGTATCGCGTTGTGAAAAAGCTGCTTGACCTGGGCTCTGACCCCAATGGCAAGGGTTCGAAAGGAGATGCACTTCAAGGTGCTGCTAGCAAAGGGCACATACCCATTGTAAAGCTCCTCATCGACAGTGGATCAGATGTGAACCAACATGGTCCCCCTCGTGGCTCTGCAATTCAAGCTGCCGCTTATCACGGCCATGAAGCTGTAGTCAAGTTGCTCATCGAAGAAGATGCTGAGATTTACTCTGAAACGTACAAATTCAAGGATACTCTTTATGCTGCGGTTCAGGGAGGACACGATCAAATTGCCGCTTTTCTACAGGAGAACTACCCACCACCTCGTGGTCGAGCCTTACCCGGAGTCTCTCGTGGCGACAAGCATGAAACCTCTTCGTACTTCGATCACCGTAGGTCAGGTGTCAACAGGGATGATAGTCCACATCCCGAGTCTTCTGATGAAGATGAAGAGCCACAGGATGCCAAATCCCAAGGAGAAAGCAAAAAGGAAGAAAAACAGAGCATTGAAGATCTGCATCCTCTAGTACTCGCCGCAGGGATCGGAAATATTGAGAGCCTTCGGCAAGGACTGCAGGAACATCAAGTCAACGAGGATCTCATCACAGAAGCATTCGTCGCCGCGGCTGGCCAAGGAAAGCATCGGACCCTTGATGTCCTCCTGGAAGAAGGCCTCAGACATGTCTCGTTTCTTAGGAAGCCAAAGGAAAAAGCTCTCATTGCCAGTGTGGAGGGGAAACATCCAGAGTGTCTCCAAACTCTAGCAGACTCGCTTAATGGTACCATTACTGTTGTTTCATGGGGCTTCGCACTCCAGATAGCTGCAAGTACTGGAGAGAGCATGACGGAGAAACTTCTCGACATGGATCTTATACCTTGGCAATCCACTGATATGAGAGGGTTGGCTGCTTCCTTGGGCTATGCTTTACACGACGAGATTTTCGAAGACCCCGTTACTGTTTGCAGAGACGCTCTCAAGGTCTCGTACTCTTCGGGCAAGAACCAAGTTGCAAATCTCATCTGGACCTGGATTTTGTCTATAGGGCCTGAGACCTTGATGGCTGATTGCAAAGAATGGGATTCATTGGCCCTTGTCGCGGCTCAGCACGCCGATATATCAGTTCTCAGCCAATTGGTAACACTCAGGAACCAGTGCGAGGACATGGCGGATAGTTCAGAGCTGCCGCTTAGGGATCTTCTCATTAATGCCATTCGTGGCGACAAAGCCACTACTCTGGACCACCTACTCAAACGGATCCTTGAGAAGCCTAATGCTTACGACATGATTGCTCCTTCATTTCTAGAGGCATGCCGAACAGGCTGCACGGATACAACGAAAGCGTTGCTGGATTATGACGCTGACTTTGCTCTCGACACTGACATTGTCATGCGAGGAATAGTGGCAGCCTCAGCAGCAGGCCATGGGTCTTTTGTGCTTAGGCTGCTGGACTTCCTGGATGATGAGGAAATGGAGAGAGCCACCACAACATCACTCCTCAGTGGAGCGGCAGCTGGAAAGACAGGGGTTATCACCGCGATACTGGCAGACACGGAGATTGGAGACTCGGCTCAATTTACGACTATCATGACCCGAGTTCTTGTCACAGCATGTGAAGCAGGGCATGCAGATATCGTACAGATATGTCTCGATCAAGGTGCTGACGCCGATGAGACCGTCGAAAAGGCACCTCCGAGCGTGGTTCCAAGAAAGGATGAGGATGTGGAGGCACGTAGATTTTTCCGTTCGCACTTTCGGCGTCCACCTCGTGTAGCTCACCGGTTTCCTCGTCCGTCTGGGCCGTTGGATTCTGTGTCGCATCCGGCTCATCGATTTCCCAGACCCCCTGGACCATTTTTCTCTACGTCCAATAACCCTCATCGGTTCCCGCATCCCCAAGGATCAATCTTTGCCAGGCCACCTGCGGAATTCGACAATGATGCAGCGAATTCTGAGGACGGCATGGAATCCAATGGCTCGGACAAGACAATTGATGAGGAGGAAACAGAAATGACCGACGCACTCAAAGCTAGTGTTTGCGCCTTCGAGCGTATCGACGCTATCGAGATGGTGACTGGAGGGGAAAAGCAGTCTGTAACTGGGAAGTCGAAAGCAAAACAACAACTGAAAATTGTATCACTGATTTTGGACAATGTTTCCGACTTCAGCGCTCGCGACAGCAGACTCTCAACTCACCCGCTCCGAATAGCCGTTGCTTCTGGAACAGCGGAGCTTGTTCAGCTATTACTCGACCACGGCGGTGCAGATCAACTCAGTCCCCGACAGCTCGAATCTTTGATGCTGGTAGCAGCAAATCGGAATACCTCAATCGGCATCCATATTATCCTCAAGCTTCTCGACTGTGACCGTCGGGCAAATTTCCCAACAGACAGAAACAAATGCCTCGATTCTGCCATTCTACACGCTATACATACAGCTGTTCGATCTTTGACCGATCCCGTGCGACATGTAGACATACTATCTATGAAGGGCATGATCTCTTCGCAGAAAGCTGCCAATGACCTGTTGAAAGGCGGACTGCAGAAACTTGTCAAAACAATTTTCCGCAAGTTGCCTGCTCAATCAGCAGAGCCAGATGCTTTTGGAGACGTCCTTCATGGAGCAGCCGCAGGTGGCGATCTCGCTACTGTGAAGCTACTCATAAAGCATCACGTCAACGTGAATCATATCAGGTTCATGTTCCACACACCTCTCGGTTCTGCAGCGGAGTTTGGGCATGTGCAGATCATTAAGGAACTTTTGAGAGCCGGTGCCGACATTTATCCAAAGCGTATGCGACATCAAAGCTTTGGTAAACAGGAACCGGCCATCAAAGCCATCCTAGGAGGTCATGCTCCAGTGCTGAAGGCACTTATAGATCATGGTCTCAAAACTGAAGAATATTCTGGAGATGTTCCGCTTGTTGTTTTAGCTGCACAACAAAAGTCTGAGGCTATGGTTATATTGTTGCTACAGGCCGGGGTTAAGCCCAAGAACCATCCTCTTGCTTTAGTCACTGCTGCCCATAACGGTAACTGGGAACTGATGACCTGTCTACTTGACGCTGGTGCAGACCCGGATGCCCTCGCTAGCCACGGATTCTACGTAACGGATAAGCTTCTTTGCAGTCCGTTATATGCAGCATGCAAATCTGGCCATTTAGAAGCGGTCAATCTACTCCTGGAACGTGGTGCCGATGCCGAGGTCGACTCGGGAGATTTTGATGGTCTTCCTCTTACCATTGCAGCTCGCCAAGGTCAATTCGACATCGTCAGGCTTCTTCTGGGGAGGAATGCCGACCCCTTTCGCCGTAGCAGGGGTCCAGCGGCACTCTCTCGTGTGGACCAAAACAAACTAGAGAAGCTTCTGCTTGATAGAGATACTACTCGCAATACCCGAGGTGCTGAGCCTTTCGAGGCTACAGATCAGATTGCGACGAAGGATGAGTTTTTGAACGCCATTCAGAGTTCGTGCGATGCAAGTCACGGTATTCGGAAGAGTTTTCAAATGGTCAAAATGCTATCCGATGCTTCTGATGATCCACAGCGCGTGTTCCTGGAGGGACTAGAGCATACTTCCAAGAGACAAAACGTCAGACTTTTTGAGGAGCTTTTGCAGCACGTCACCCCGGATTCCTATCTTCTTGATCTTGCGTCTCGATGCGGTTCGGTTAATGCCGTCAAGTTGATGATTGAACATGGCTTTAGCCCTTCGACTACTAATGGAGATGGGAAAACGCCCCTGCGTGTGGCCATTGACTATCAAAATATGGACCTCGTAGCGTTTTTGGTTGCAGATCGAATGCGTGTTGAGTCTCAGCAAGGCGAGCCACTGTCGTTCAACTTATGCTCCATGATAGCTTCTATCCTTGAGTCTTACGCTTTTTCCACGGTTGCTAAGTATAAGAGCATTGTCTCTTGTGAGAAGGCAGTGGCAAACCTCTTGAAAATAGGCAGAATAGGCTTCACGGCAGATCAAAAATACCTGGATCGAGCCCTTTGCCTTGCGTGCCACATCGGAAGTAGCGTCATTACTGATGGTCTACTCGACCTGGGCGGAGACATCAAGGCTCAAACCCATCTGAGGCAAGGCCCTCGTGTTTACAAATTCACAGCTTTATATGCGGCCATCTACAATACTCATCCCAGCGTCTTGAAAGTACTACTATCACGGCTTCCGGCAGGTGATTCAGAATTTGAGGCTGCCTTTCAAGCCTGTCTCGACCATACGAGTCCAATATTGCTCGAGACATTTCTCAATCAAGCGAAGAATTTTGAGATTACGGAACAACATCT
The DNA here is from genome assembly GCA_013395995.1 of Fusarium pseudoanthophilum. NCBI lineage: Eukaryota > Fungi > Ascomycota > Sordariomycetes > Hypocreales > Nectriaceae > Fusarium > Fusarium pseudoanthophilum. The sequence continues at coordinate 30,197 of JAAOAR010000232.1, forward strand.
TTTGCTATCTATCCAGAGAGAGAGTTGGGGGAGAGGCCCTGGTGAGACGAATATTGAGATGATTCTTGGACATCATCCAGACCTCAAGGTAACGGAATCTGTGCTGGTAAGGCTATTGGAAACCGAAATACCATCATCAATGTCGTGCGGCAGCGAACTCCGTGAACTATGGGAGGTTTTGCTTGACAGATGCGATTGCGGCTTGACTGCCAATATTATTGAAGCTATACCGCATAACAGAACGTGGCAATTTCTGCATGCGTACATCGAGAATTGTGATGGGTCTTGTATGGGCAGTGTGTTCGTTCCACGCCTGGACTCAGATAATCCGAGAATGGTGAGGGAACGCGAAGACGTGTCAGAAGGATCATGGGTTACTGAGTCGGAGTAATGCGAATGAGTGGGGTTCGTAGAAAAGAATGTTTCCAGTGTTCCTTTTATTGTCGATTATTTAATATCAGGGCTAGTATCATAACAGGTAACCTTCAGTATAGTCCTATCTTGAACTTGAGGTGATATTACAACGTTCAGAGCTTATACATACATACTACACAGTCCCCCATGACCATCTGAAATAGACCGGCATCCAAATTACAAACGGGCCTTAGTTTTATCGTCAGACTTGCGAGTCTTTCTCGTCCATGGCACGAAGCCCTTCTTCTCGTCAAACGGAATATTCTGCAAGATAGGCCCATTAGCAACTAACGGAATAGTTCTGTAATCCGCAACGCCTTGAGCTTTTAGTGCAGGCTGATTAGCACCGATGCAGAGCTCCAGGTTCAGTGCTGAAATGTCATTCCATAGCTTTGCAGCAGCTTCTCGCTCGTACTGATATGCAAGGAAAGCCTGACGGAGCTTGCGGTCTGACGGGTTGGCGTCTGAGCGAAGGAGCCGGCTGAGGCCGTTTACTAAAGCGATGCCGTCTTCGATACCGCAGCATGCTCCTGCGCCTCTTATGGGGTTCATCTGTCCAATGTTAGCTTGAAATCAGTCAAAATGCTACGCGACTTACCTTGTGGGCAGCATCACCAACAAGAACCATACGTCCCCAATGCCACCAAGGCAAAACACCCTCATCAAAGTTCGCACTACCCCCAGCAATCTTATTCCTCCACAGGTCCCCAAACGTAATTCCATCTCCAACTGGAACATCCATCCAAGGCTTTGCCGCCTCTTCAGCGTCATTCTGCCCAAAGAACGTCTTTGTTTTCGAAGTCGGAATGCGATGATACACAATGATCTGTGCTTCTCTCAGACCAGTAAAAACCTGAACGTGAGACCCTTCTTGGTACACATTAATGTTCCTGCCACGCTCGAGTTCCTTGGGGCAGAGAGCTTTGGCAAATACGCCGGCGTGGGGTGCTTGAAACGGGTTGGGGTTCTCGTCGAAAAGACCTTTTGGTGCTTTCGCTTTCATTTGGTCTCGGACACTACTCCAGACACCATCGCAGCCAATAACAATTGATCCCTCTTCTGTGGCGCCGTCTGCGAATTCGACTGTTACACCATTGTCGTGATGTATGACGTTGGTGAGGCGCTTGTTTGTCTTGACGCGTTGGTCCTTGTTTTCAAGCTCGCTCATCAACGCCGAGGCAAAATCACCTCTGTTAAAAATAGCCATAGGATATCCGAACCTTCCAGTAATCAGTAAAATATCCAGCAGTGTATAAGCATATACTTACAATGCGCCGAGCTCTTCAAAGCCTCTGGAGCGATGAATAACACTGCCGTCAATTGATCTATGAACCGCTTCAACCATAGGCTGCGCGACTGCTTCCACGGCCTCAAGAATGCCTAATTGATGAAAGATTCGCATAATATGAGGCCACAAGAACAACCCGTAAGCAGGATCAGGAGGAATTTGGGAGCGCTGTTCAACGAGGACGTAGTCGATGCCAGAGACCTGCAGCGCGTGAGCCAGGGCCATGCCAACTGGCCCAGCGCCAACAACGATAACTTTGAAAGACTCCATGTTCGAGTCCCAGTAATGAATAGTGATAATTTGAAGGAGGAAAAAGGAATGAGATGAGATTGTATCTGGGGAAGATGTAAGATTGTTATAATTCCAAGTCGCCAAGTCACGCTCAACAAAAAACGTTCCAATCAAAACGGAGTTTTGGCCTCCTGAGCGATCGGACTTTAGCTGTGTCCTACGGACTTTTTGTTAGCGCTGACGAGAGCGAGTGCGAGCTCAGACATCTCCGACTCTGGTAAGTCACTGAGTGTGTATTTCGTCAAGCGATATATATTCTGTCGCCCTTCTCCACCCGTCTCGTAATTAACACGCCACACCTACCAAAATGATCTCAATGTGACCTTTTTTATCTTATCTCTGAAGTTGCTTACCCTCAAGCATGAAACATTTAATAATTAAGAAACTGAGTCACAGGTTAAGTTAGTTTAAAGCTACCTTGATAATACTTATTAATATATTTAATATATTATAGCAGCACTTCTGAGACATTAATATAGATTAAAACTTCTAATTTTTAAGCCATTTTTCCATTTACTGGCTTTTATGCACTTCGCCACCACCATTTAGTCAAGGCTTTCTCACAAGGCAGTCTTGAACACTCAAAGCTTAATCTATAATTCACAACGCTTTCCCTTACTTTTGACACCACTATCTTCCTCGATAAATTCCCAATTTGAATATTTCTTAAACTTTTATACTGTATTTCTCTCATTAGCCCTGACGTTGATTATCATGGCTTTGTTGCCAAGCTCTTCTTTATTTGATAACCTCAACATTTACGGACGTCAGATTCGTCTACTTGACATTTGTTCTACAGAGCCAGACACAGAATGCCGTCTGGAAGTAGTAGATTTGGATCAGTCATTGCATTTCCACGCGCTTTCTTATGAATGGGGTAACCCTGGAGTTACCGAGGCCATCACTGTCAATGGCCACTCCATACAAGTCACGCAAAACCTAGCAAATGCCCTAAGATACGCCCCCAAACATCTAGAGTCTACTGAGGGAAGACTGAGAATTTGGGCAGATGCGATATGCATCAACCAGAAGAGTGAAGAAGAAAAGAACCACCAAGTTCCTTTGATGGGTGACATATACTCTCTGGCCGACGTCGTACTCTGCTGGCTTGGGTTGCCCTCTGAAACAGTCATGCGAGGAATGGAAGCTGTCCAAACCATAGCCTATAACCGCAGCATTCATGGAGCTGACCGCAAGGACCCTCTGTTGGATGCCACACTTTGCCAGGTGGCAGATTCTCTCAGTACAGAACTTGACATGCTTGGCTCTGTCGTCGACGAAGCTACAAATGAGTTGGAGACTGTGAATACAAGCGACGCGAGTATTCTGTTTGAGATACTAGCCCGATCGTGGAATGCATGGCCGACAAAATGCATACATGATGCAAGCGATGGCATTGCTAGCGTGCTGAGAACTCCGGGACGCATAAGGTCTAATCATTTGTCATGGTCTTCAAAATTGAGGCTCTTGTCCCTGAAGATCGAAACTTTCCACGAGTACCTCTGTACAATGTATCTACGCATAATTGACGAAACAGAGGAATATCTGCCTCTTATTACTGGAGAACTTGCCGCCCGTCTGACGCGAACTCTACGGGACATAATCACGAAAATAGATGAGTCGGAGGGTGCGGTTCCACGATTTCAAGACCTTACAGAGAGGCTAGAGAAGGAAGTTCTATCGGTTCGAAATACCGCGAATTTTCAATGGCTACAAGATCATACATTCCTCTATCAGGAAATTCCAGGTACCGTTTGGACTGAGACTGGCACCTATTTCATGGTGATGATGTTGGCTGAATCATACTGGTTGCGAGTATGGACTTTCCAGGAGATGGTTCTTGCCAGTCGACCTATATTTGCCTGCGGGGACCGCTCCATGTCTTGGTCGTCTCTCCATTCAGTTCTTTGCTGGGCCTTTATGCTGCTCAACGCCGTTCCTGAACAGCGGCCACATTTTGTGCTGCAAGAGCAATGGAGCTTTCTAAAACGTCTTTATAAGCACTATCTTGGTCATCTGAGACAGTTGGCTTCAAGCAGAGCAGAGGTGAGGAGCCTAGAAATATTGGATGATACAATGGGCATCTCAGTAAGAGGAAACATAAACATGAAAGCCACTTACAACTGGGGCCACCCAAGTGCGCTCAGGGCTACCAACCCCAAAGACCATTTTTATGGCTTCCTTGGTATCTGCCCTCTTGGCGTTGTGCCTGACTATCGGCAATCTAAGTCAATTGGCCACGTATGTGTTGATTTCCTGACAGAGTATTTGAAAGCTCATCGGCAAGGATCTGGCCACGTCGACCTTGAAAGAGGAGAGCTCATGCCGCTGGCCGATGCGGGTATTGGGCATGGATGGTTTATGTACCCTGATACTCCATCCTGGGCACCCAACTATCCAGGGATGGCCCGTTTGAAGGACTTTGACAAGGTTGGGCATCCAATCCAAACGTTCCTGCAAAACGGACGAGACCTGGATGAGATATTTGGTGGGATGCAAAAAGCTGAGATAATGGGAGGCAGACTACTGGTTTCGGGTATCCTCCTTGACGAGATAGTAGCAGGTGGCCCGCTGCGAAGCCACTTTGCCGAACTTTACCGCAATAGTACTTCCAAAGAAGCGGTACATGCCGTATCGTGGACAATGGAATATATAATGGGCCGAAATAAGTACCCAACGGGGTGCCATCCTCTCGAAGGGCTGTATACTGCACTGCGGTATGGGACCATAGGGAGGCATAAAGACAATGAAGAGTCCGACATAACGACAGATATGATGTTTCAAGATCACATCAGCTTTGCTAGAATGCTGATGCATCACTTGATTACAGAAAGCAATACCGAAACCCCAGAAGAAAGTCAACTGAAAGGCAACAGATTAAAATATCTGTATGCACTGTTAACAGATCTCAACGTAAGTCCGATAGCTTGTTTACCTCTACAAACATTAATCAAAAATACAAGGTATCTGACTGGGATGAGACTCTCATCGAAATTGTAAACGACGTTTTTTTCGAGCAACAGCTGCTGTCAGAAACGCAGAGTGGATATGTTGGAGTGTTTCCGCTCTATACCGTAACTGGAGACTTGGTGTGCTGGCTAAATGGAGCTAATCAACCGGCAGTTCTTAGACGGGTTGACAACCACTATGTCCTCGTCGGAACGTGTTATGTCAGCGGGTTATCAAGCGCGAGGAACTTATCGGAATACATAAGGGAGAAAGGCAAAACTGCGGAAACAGTAGAGATCTGGTAGTTTAATGGTGCGTAAGACTTTAGTGTATTAAGTCGAGAGTCTGTCAGTATACTTTATTTTAACTGTATTGTTCATTTCCTATATGGGAAGAAGTCTAACTGGGGGGACTTCTGTATTTACTATAAGGGGGTTCTCAACATCCTTTGATCCACGTCAGAATATCAAGCTATATGCCTCCACCAAGGGAAATCAGCAGTTGGCCTGGAACCTTGTAGATCCAAACACTTGAAAAGATAACCCTACCGATGCATCGGATGGTGGGTCAGAAGGTGTCATTACTGTTCCTTATGCCTCAGACGTGGTCGCAGTCTTTTCACTCTTCACTTCAAACGAGGACAAGGACAAGAACAAAGTTAGGATCAGCTTTTTCCATAGATATGAAGATAAGAAATGCCGCAAGAGACGGACTAGAGAGGGAAATTTGAGTCGACGCGAATTAGTCTTTATATATCTCTTTCTCAAGTCGCGCAAGAAAGCGGGGTTGCAGATCGGCCCAGGCCCGATACAGAGGTCTCACACGTCACGTCTTACATGTTTCAGTAATTCCCTGTTTTGAGATATGCCAGAAACTTACCATAGACTTAAGGTTGCTTGCCCCTCTCTCTCTCTTCCCGAGAACAACAATTATATATGAATTAAACAAGTCTTACTAAAGCATATCATTCCTGCTATAAGCTATTCCTTTCCTTTTGTACTCTCCACGTCGTCCAGCTTCTTCTCAGCCGCTTTAGCTTCGTCTCTCTTATGCTTCTTCTCTTTGATCTTTCTCGCAAGAGCATACGCTGGTTCCGAGACGACATAGCATGGGAAAAGACACGGGTCACTAATCGCAGCCTCTCCCTCTCCTGTCGCATCATTCATTCTGGGGTCTTTGCTAGTAAAGGGCAATGGATGAGGTCGGAAAGACATTGCTGGGACTTTCACAGTACAGTGTCAGCAATACTTTACCACCCTTGATAAGAGACATAGAGAGAATTCTTAGACTAACCTGGGGTTTGCGTGAGGAGAATTGCTGACTATGGAAGGGCGGGAAATGTATAGATTTGGCAGTAAGACTTTTATCAGTGAGGTAGTAGAGCAGTTAAGAAAAGGCAGCCGGATCCAGCTCTATATATCCTGCGTATTTGTGGCTTTTACGTCATTCTGCATGCTGACGATTAACGGTAGTGGCTGTTGATCGGGCCAGTAAAAACAAATTGGCCCCCAAATTCCTCATCTTCTAGCCCAAGTGGAATATGAGGGCTTGCCATACTCAAAAGTTCAAGAAGAAGCAGCTATCTTGTAGCCACGTGTCTAGCTGTCAATCGTCATAGCGAAATTCGTATGTACTACCTGTATGAGAAAAGGCAGCAAAACTTAAGCACATACCTCTCATTCCGCCAGGAGCATATAGAAGGGGGGAAGAGACGCCAGCTCTCTTCTGTTATGGTTGGGGCCTTAAAAACTGGTTCAAGCTAGTTTGATAACTTACCGAAGCGGTTCTTTTATGTAGTTGTGGATAAAATGGCTTGCTAGTCGATGGGATATATAGGAATCGGGATATCGAGTTATATGCCATTGATTCTGAACGACACACTTCAAACAGGCCATTGGGTTCGACTATGGATCAATCAGCATGTTGGACACGCTCTACAAGCATTCAAATGCGCCCGGTGTGACTTCCCTGCTCAGAGTAGGGTCAGTCCGGGTTGTCGCTGGGAAATGATGTTCTCCAGGCCTGGAGCCTCTTGAGTTCCCAGCCCAACAAGAGACTCTTTATAGTAATATGTGATATCGTGGAATCCCTATTTGATGGTCAGTAGAGCAGGGTTTGCACAGGCACGAAGAGTTTATTGTATCTGTGACATACTGCTTAAAGACAAGACGTGAACAACTACAGGTACGAGAACACGCTAAAGAGAGCACCAAATGCCAGGGACAGGTTAAAAGTTTAGCAGCAATAACTAACAAAGACTGTATTATATCCTGTACCTCCTTATGCTATTGCGTATTCAAGAGGGAGGGGCTGTAGTTAAGAAGGAATGCCAAAATGTAAGAAACAAGCTACAGCACAACCAGCACATGGCACAAAGCAACCATCGCCAACAATACCAGAAATCAACAACAACAAAAAAGGAAACACTGGCAAAAGAATTAACACGTCTCAGACGTCCTTATCAATGCGTAATCAGGGAATCGAACCCTGGGCTCCCCGACGTTACTCGAATGGCAACGGAGAATTTTACCACTAAACCAATTACGCTTCTTATTGATGCATCCTCACTACACTATTGTCACCCAAGCATTCTAGAGCGTGCCGTATTCAAGACTTAGCAGTGTTTTGGACATCGGTACCTCTCACTCGAGTAATTCAGCATGGCACAGAGTCTGCATTACCAAGTCGACATGTTTGACGACAAATCTATTAAGCTAACTAGTTCGTATATCTAAAGTCGTTACCATAACCCATCCATCCTTCCATTCATACATACCCAATTAAGTCAAGCCGAGGAACAGCGGCAGAGCAAACGCGCAGGAGACCTGCACAGCCAAAGGAACAATGGCATATGTACCAGCAGAGAACTTTCCCGGAGCAATAGTCCAACCCCAAGGCGCACCAAAAGCCATGTACATCATACCAGCCGCCAGAACAATACAGATAAGGAACGTCCACTTGAATCGGTGCATCATCTTGTTCAATCCGATGTAGATACCTGTAGGTCCCAGCTCCTTCGATGTCGACGCCCACTCAATGTTGACGGACAAGGCATGGCAGAGGAGAGCCTTGGCACAGTTGATACTAATACCACCAAAGAAGAGGAGAAGAAATGGAAGCCACTTGCAGGCTTCGAGGATGGCGACCCAGAAGGACTTTTCTTTGAGGCGGTGACGGGTCATGCTTGTGGCGATGGAGGCGACGCCGTTGAAGACGACGAGGAGGGAGACCCAGATACCCCATGATGGTGTGTAGAACTGGTCGAGGTCCTGGAAGAAGAGACCGACGAGGACGTAGTTGACGAGAGTGAGGAGCATACCAGCAGCGATGGCGTAGTCTATACAATGATCAGAAGGATAACAAAGCGAGGTGAAGGTTGAGGACTTACAGGTGAAGATGTAGGCCAGAATGGAAACCTTGCTGGTGACTGGCATGTTACTCCAGAGAAAGCGGAGGAAGAGTCGAGTAACGGGACCCTTGTATGGCCACTTGTAGCTGAGAAAGAGTCAGTAAACATCGTGAACTAATGGCGGACGTCAGACTTACAAAGGATGGAAGACAAGCTCGTTGCATCCATAAGCGTACTTCTCCCATCTGTTCAGCTCATCATAAACCGTCAACGACACACCTTCCTGGAAGCCACCATTATGATACGTCGCCAACCGACATACCATACCAGCCATCTGCACTCTCAAACTAATATCAAAGTCCTCAGACACATGCGAGTCAGACCACCACTTAGTGACCTTGTCCGAGGGATCAACAAAGGCAACACTCTGAATAGCCTTCCACCTCAAGAACGCATTATGACCAACAAACGGCGCGACGTCTCCAGTGCCAACACCATACTTGATAGCTGTGTAGACAATGTCGGTGAAGTATGTGATGCCGTTCTCAAAGATGTTGTGCGCAACTTGCATCACGCCTGAGCCGTGCTGGAGAATAGCGACTTCAGGAGATTCGTACATCTCAAGAGCGCCGTAGAGAAGACAATCGATGGGGACACGGGTATCGCAGTCAATGAGAAGAATGATCTCACCCATGCGGATATTCCCCTCCGCCCACGTCTTCCCCTCATCAGCATCAACCATATTCTGCAACGCCTGGTCATACAACCGATCATCATCCTCCGCACTCAAATCCTCATACGAGCACCCTCTACTCTCACACTCCAGCTCCGTAAGCCTCAACATCTCATCCTCGACTCTATTCGAGAAAGCAAGACAATAGTTCATGTTACTAGCCTTTTTAAACTTGCCCTTGCGCACGAAACCGAGTTCATTTGCACGTCCTTGAGGACTGACTTCTGACTCGTCTTGGTTGTCGACTTCAGGGTCGACGGGGGGTGAGCGCTTGAACCAGGAGAGGAAGGACTTGGACTTGGGGGATTTCTTGTTGGGCAGGCGGGCGCAGTAGCCGATGCCGTTTTCGCGGTAGTATTGCTTGCGGGCGGCGGCGAGCTCGGGTTGGATGCACTGCATGCCGTCGTCGTTGATGTAGACTGAGGCGGTGCCGCCTTGGTTTTCGTAGTGTTGGATTGCTGCCATTACGGAGACCATGGTAGGGACGATGACACTGGGGAGTCAGTCAGAATGTGGTGATCAGCATGGGGGACATTAAACTTACCCTCGGAGACCCTCTTTGTAGACAGGCATTTGAACGGTGATGTGAGGAAGTTGGTAATCTCTGTAGCGCTTGGGGTTGGGCTTGATAGCTGTCCTAATGTTAGACTTGGCGTATGTCGCGTGATTGAATGACTTACCTGAGTGGAATTTCGAGTTCCTCAAGCAGATTCCAGCTGGCAGAAGCAATTGGAAGACACTACTAACGACCACGATGAAGAAGAACTAGAAATGGTCAGCAACTTCTCAAATGCGATTGAGAAGAGTCAATTCTTACCAATGACAAAACGCACAGAGGCGGAATGACAGCAACCAGAGCAAAGCGCGTAAAATCGCCGTCCCAAGACCATTGTCTGATCAACTACTCACTGTCAGTCGCCATTCATCACTCATCTCATTGTATAACTCACTCTTGAAACACCCACGCTCTGCGTAAGAATGACCAGCATGATAACGATACCAATCCGGAACGAGTGAACAAGAAGAGTCGGACGCTTGAGCTCCTGGCCCTCGACGTCTTCATCTCCGTCACCGCCCTCCTCAACCTTGATGGCGGCCTGGTAAACCTCATTTCTCTCATCAATGGCACCGCGGACGGGAGTTGGCATACCATTGACGGATTGGTCTTCTGTTTGGGCGTGAAGACCACGAGGCATGTTGGGACCAACGATCTGAGACAGATGTCAGAGAATTCACTGTTGGAAGAGAGGTATACTTACGAATCCGAGCATCTGCTTCTCAACATTGTGAGCCACTGTGAGAACAGTCCTTGCCTCGTGAGCCCAGATGAGTACACATCGTTCTTGGACGACAATGCATGAACTTGTCAAGTGCACAAGGGTCTCATGAACATCTGCAAGACTGGGAATGATGGGGATGCGAGCGCCAGTGTCTTCATTCACCAGACTCGCCTGTCCAGGCTTGATGCTGTCAAGCACTGAGTTGGTGACCTCAGAGGCCATCGACACAATGGCGCTCTCATAGAGGCGATTGACAGCAGCGGCCAAGTCTGGGCTGGGGTCATCTGGGTTGTAGATGTATGTCCCGTCTGGCTTCTTGAGGGCAATGCATGTTGATGACCAGCCGCTTGTGATGGCAGTAGCAGCAGGTTCATCGAACCATCCTAGAAGCGTTGCGCGACGGGCGATATACCTCGCGACCTACTCGTGTTAGTATTTGTGACGACAATGATGCATTGCAGGCTGTGGGTAGCAAGATGTTTACCGTGCCACGACATGAATGAATCGGGATAAGTAGGATCGGTATGCAAGGGATGAAAAGTGATGCCAACGATATGAAACAAATCCACTCGAATGGACAGCAAAAAACTTACAACAGGCAGATCCGCAGCCGCGGCGTCGGGAATCTGCATTGCAGCAGGCGTACCCGAATATGAGCTGTGAGCGGATCTCGACGGGGGACTCTTCCTCGTGAAATACTCCGTCGTCTTGACCGCGCCATGATCACCAGCCTCAAGCCTCTTGAGCGTAGCAGCATCAGTAGTAGGACTCGGTGGTTGAAGAACACCAGACTCTATGAAGCGAGAGGCAGACTTTTCCGAAGCCATTGGTGACTTTTCGGAAGTCATGGCTCACGTGGGAGTTGTCTCTCACGGAACAGAGAGGGAAAGAAACGAGAGTGAAGGGGGAAAAGCGAAGGTGAAGATCTTCTCTGCTTCTACAGGGGAAGAGGGTGGGGAGGGGAGTGGTAGAAGAAGAAGGGATGTTGATGTTGCCCAAGGTGAGGAGGAGGCAGAGACAGAGGCAGAGAGAATTAGCCGTGGGAAAACTAAGTTATGAATACTTCCTACACACGGCTTATCCGGCGATCTAGATGAAACCTACGCTGTATGTCTCGAGTCTCGAATCTCCTGTAAGCGTCAGACAATAATCTGACCGGATCAAGAACTGCAAATGCAACTGCAAACACAATATTGGATTTTTTGTTTTTTCAGCTGGCCCATTGTCCTCGTATCTTTCGTAGCACGTTTGTTGGGACCATGCATTTCCTGATTGCCAGCACGTAACACAAAACCCTCATGCACCTTGTCCGTTGCTGCAGAATCTAAAGCCCAGCCCCCCCTCGCCCGGGCCCGAGAAGACTCCGTTTGAATCACCTCTAGCGAGCTGATGCCAAGTCATCCACGACCGAGCAAACAGGATACGGTACCCGCCACCGTGATAAGAAAGGAGAAAGACGAAAAACTCTATGTTACAGAGTGAAGCTGACGACGGGGCCTGTGATTATGACAAGCCCGTGGGCCACGATATCAGAGGCCAGGGGCAACGGGGAGAGTGGATAATATCCATATGCTTTTACGAGCAAGGTCGCAGAAGCGTCATGTATCAGTGCGGCGTCTAATTAAACTAGCCTGCGATTTTTTCTCCGGCGCCACCCAAGACAAGAACAAGTCAAAAGTTAAGTCTAATATTAGAAAATAAGGTTAGGCATCCTGATATCGTCCAAGACGAGCCTCCAATGAGAAGCAGTGATCAAGTCTTGGAGATTGTAACGTGTAAGCAAAGGCACGTTTCAGGGCCAAGATAGCAACAGAGGGTTGTTTATGTTTAGGGAATAGCGTTATCCGCGGGCCGTAACCCGTTAGCGAAGGGGGAGGGCGGTTAATCTCGAAGGATGAGGGAAAATCTTGATAACGTCCCGTCCCCTGTAAATCTTAGCAGGGGTGCCAGGGTTTTAACGTTTGGCTTCCATGGATGTTGTTCTAGGGGCAGACGATCTAGCTTCCGCTTTGATGTCTAGCGGCATGTTGTAGGGGGTAGCATCGCATGGTGAAAAACCTGCCTTCGCAAACGGGCCACTTAAGACCGTTGCGGAAGGTTCTTGTTAGTTTGACCGTTGAGGCTTGCGGCCCGCAGAGCCTTATTACAAGTCTACGAATCATGACTGTAAGACACAGAATGTGGCGTTTTGGCATGACACAATGTTATCTCCTAGCGCTCGGAGAGATATCAACGTTGCTAGACTAGTGCTCAAAGGCGTGAGAACCTTTGGAGATGCCGTTATGTCTCAACAGATTTAGAATTTGTTGCTCATGATTGCCACGCTGTACGTGCATTTCAGCGCGGCTGGTATCAGGACGAGATGCATAATCACCCCAGAAGAAATGAGCTTACTCTCTCGTTCCAGACCCAGATGTAACGATCCCTGCATCGCCGTCGTCTTGGTACTCGTATCGTATCGTAGTCAACAGACACAGACTCTTCTGTCTCAGCTGTATCAGACTCGGGATAATGACAAAGAGAAAATAAAAGTTTCATGAGGCTCATTTAACTGAACAATTGAATCACCCTCCTCGTACATGATTCCCTGGTCTCCTTTTTCCCTTTCCAAAACATTGGCGTACTCCACTTTTTTGACACGCTGTAATGGAAGGCTCGAGGACTGCTACGACCGCTGAGGACTCTTCGTCTCAGCGGGTTAATCCGTTTGCGACGCCTGGAGCTGAATCTACTGAGAACCCTTTTGCGACGCCCATTGCAGCGACGCCTATTGCGGAATCAGTTGCTTCGCGACGGTTGACGCAGAGAAATGCATCTTCTTATGAGAGTGAGTACATTTTACATTTGTTGTTGTGTTGAGATTAACGGGTTTTTAGTTACTGGACCGCGTCGGCGCTTCAAGAGCAGTCGTCTCCAGGGCGAGTTTGAGAAGCCTTGGTTAGAGGACAAGAAGAAGCAGTGGAATTGGGACAGCACCATTTTCTACACATGCATTTTCATCGGTCTTGGTAAGTTCTATCATCGTAATGAGACTTCAATTTTTAATATGTTCCCAGGAATTGGTGGTTATCTCTGCTGGAAAGAGACCACTGGCGTCCCCAATCATGAAGTAAGTCTCCATTCACTGAGACGATTCACTTAGTGAGGCGATCACCACTAACAATTGCAGTACTGCCTCGTCATGGACGACACATTCCAGAACCTCAACAACTGGAATCATGAAGTCCAAATGAACGGCTTCGGGTATGTCTTCTCACTACTGCTTAATCTCCTACTAACATTTTTAGAAACGGCGCCTTTGACTGGACAACAGACGATGAAGCAAACTCATACGTCGACGCTCAAGGCCTTCACATCGTCCCTACAATGACGCTCGAGAGCACAGACATAACCCGCGACCAGCTCCTCAACGGCTTCACCGTCAACATGACTACCAACAGCAAAACATGGGGGAAATGCACCGCCAAAGACATCAAAAAGTCCAACGACCGCTGGCCCTGCGCAGCACGCAGTAACGCCACCCTCGGTCAAATCATCAACCCCGTGCGCTCCGCTCGTCTCAACACGAAAGGTAAAAAGACTATCAAGTACGGTCGCGTTGAAGTCACAGCGCGTATGCCAAAGGGTGATTGGATGTGGCCTGCCATCTGGATGATGCCGCAGGATGATGTCTACGGTGAGTGGCCCAAGTCAGGTGAGATTGACATTGCGGAGAGCAGAGGCAATGACGCGAGGAAGTATCCCATGGGGAATAATCTTGTGTCGTCGGCGCTGCATTGGGGTACTGCTACGGAGAATGATCGGTGGAGGAGAGCGTATGGTGAATGGGGAGGTAAGAGGACCATTTACTCTGAGGACTTTCACGTCTATGGTCTTGAGTGGAGTGAGAAGTATCTCTTTACCTGGCTCGATGGTCGATTGAGAGTAAGTCACATCACAAACCTCAGCGAAATTGATGATACTGACGCTTCACAGCAAGTGCAATTCTTTGACTTTACCAAGAACAAGAATCTCTGGACCTACGGTGAATTCGCCGGCGAGTCCATCAACGGCTCCATCCCCGTTGATCCATGGAGCAGCACCGGTCGCAAAAACACTCCCTTCGACGAGTCCTTCTATCTCATCCTCAACGTCGCAGTCGGCGGTACCAACGGCTGGTTCCCGTAAGTCTTACTCTCTCCCCCATTTTTCCTACACCGAGAACCACTTTTTGATCTCGCTCACGATCTCTCGTTTACGTGCGGGGAAAAACAATGTCTCGGCTAACCAATCCACTTTTGACAGAGACGCAATCGGTGATAAGCCCTGGGCTGATAGCAGCGAGACCCCTATGCGTGACTTTTGGAAGGCGAATGATACATGGCTCCCTACCTGGGGACCCGTCAAGGATCGAGGTATGGTTGTCAAGTCGGTTAGGATGTGGCAAGAGGGGGCATGCTGAGTGGTTGCATCGCCGACACGTGTTGTCATAATCTACGGAATAATGTCTATAGTTGCTATCTTCTTTCATGCTTTGTGTTGGACCTATAATCTTACATCGAACCGGGGAATCGTTTGGGTCTAAATTCTTACTCTAGATGTATCGCGAAAACTCGTTATCTATCATTTGTATTTTATCTCAAACGTGGTCTCTCTCGATCTCGGGGTCAGCATCGGATAGAGTTCCAGATACGCTCGTGCAGGCCGTGCTTACATGGCCCCTGAAAATGCTGACTGCGTGCATTAGGGGAGCGGATGAATTAGCCCAATGGTATAATATGCGATAAACAGAAAATCTCACCATCATAAGCCACGCGGTAATGGGCGCTCGGGTCATCAAGCCACTGATGTGAAGTGTATATGTGAACGGGCATATAGTTCATAGAGCGAAGCAAATATTGATTCACAAGGCGAAAATCTCCGGTTTAGCGTCGGCTTTAGGTAGCGCACTGTCGCAGGCGCTAACAATCACTAAAATCAGAAACAACCACTACAAGAACATCACACGAAATATTGGTTCACATTCCGCCAAGCGAAATGGCTACGCGCTGGGGGAAAAGTCTGATAACGCTGCAGCTAAGAAAATGCAGCGTCTTCGCCCCTTGTCTCTGCAGCAGAACTTTTGATTGCATTCTCGTGTTTACACTCTTGGAACGCTGTAGCCAAGAGGCCCAAGAGTCAATGGGGGGGGTTACATTATTAGTCCTCGGCTAGTGGACAGCGTAGCATCGGCACGTCCACTTCAAGCATCTCGGAGGGTCGCCAAGATAAAGAACGAGGTGTGCACAGCAGGGGGTTCGGCCCATTCTTTTCTACCGCAAGCCACACCAGATCGAGGAGATTAGACTAAAGCAACTGTATGGAGCAGACAGAGTCAGACACAAGCAAACTCTCCACTGTCAGCCGCTTTTCGATCTGTTGGCCCTGACCCTGTCGATCAAAAGTGTCAGAGTCAGACCTTGTGGATGCGCTGGCAGCCTCCTCCCATTATTATGTCTGATTTGACCTCTTTCTGCCAAGATTATCTCGGCTTCTTGCCAAGTCTGGCTCGGCAATCTAGACCCCGTGGGTGCAGACTGGCCTGATTGTATCCAATATTCCTAATCACAAGGCCATCCTCGACGCGCCCGTAGACGTGCATATGCAACTTCTTTTCAGCTCTGTTGCAGCACCCACCGTTACTTGACATCTTTTTTGCATGTGGTTTCTCGTCTTAGCAGTCAGCATCTTATTGCTCTTGGTCACAAAGCAATAGCGAAGAAAAATGGTCTGACAGTAAGCTAATGAACACGAGATACCTTAGGGGGTAAGCCTTCAAGAGGAAAGGAAAAGGGATGTGGGCAGGTGATATACCTGAGAATATTCCGCTATCGCCCAGCGGCCGTCTGAAGTGATATAACGTCAAGGTGCCGCAATCTCACTTGTGCATTGTGTTCTATGTCTCTGCATGGGAATTAATCCTTGGAAAAAACCACATTCGTTCTTTTTTTGTTTACATCCAGTCTTTCGTTATACGCCGCTTCGTTGCCTTGTTTTCACCATGTCACTCTTGCGTCTTGCTGCACTCGGTGCAGCGTTCCTTCACTTGCCCTCCTCCTCCGCGGCGAGTGTCATGGTCCGCAGGGATCTGACACCGCCTGAAACCCCCAGAGACGGCTGGGAGTACCTGGGATGCTATGTCGACAGCGTCTCGAAGCGTGCGCTCGATGGGCCTGTGCACTATGACACTGAGGGTCTGACCGCTGAGACGTGCGTGGCCCATTGCGTAGGCCTTGGCTACGCGTTCGCTGGCATGGAGTATGCTCAGGAGTGCTGTAAGTGAAGTCCTCCGATAAGTAAATTGTATCTGAATGGTGATTGACTGTTTCAGTCTGCGGTAGCAAGAGGCCTACTACCAAAGCTCCCGAGGCCGATTGTAGCATGACCTGCACTGGTGATGCCGATCAGCCTTGTGGAGCTGGTGATAGACTCACTGTCTTTGGCAAGTCTTCTGCCGGAGGTACCGCTGTGCCCTCCGGTGAGCCATCAGAGACTGCTTCTGCCACTGGCACTGCAACCGCTACTACGGGCCCCATCGCCACTGATCTTCCTGACGACTGGTCCTACGCCGGTTGCTACATTGACCCTCCCGGCCGTGCCCTTTCCCCATTCGGCACTTCCTCTTCCCAGACACCTCAGAAGTGCATCGCCACCTGCATTGAGAACGGCTTCAAGATCGCTGGTCTCGAGTACGCTGAGGAGTGTTACTGCGGTAACGCCCTCAATAATGCTGCGTCCAAGACTACGGAATCTGACTGCAACATGGCCTGCAAGGGCGATGACAGCCAGATGTGCGGCGCCGGTAATCGTCTATCCCTCTACTCCAGCGGTGACTTTGAAGTGTATCCCATTCCCGTCGCTCAAGAAGATGACCTCCCTGGAGACTGGGAGTACAAGGGCTGTGTCTTTGACAACAACAACCCATATGTGCTCGAGTGGCTGTACGAAGACTCGGGCAGCTACGCCACCAGCAACATGACCGTCCCAACGTGCCTCAAGCGCTGCCAGAAGTTCGGCTACTCCGCCGGTGGTGTAGAGTATGGCCGCCAGTGCGTCTGTGGCGATCTCAAGGCAGTTGAGGCTAAAGGCGACATCTGGAAGGATGATAGCTACTGCAGCATGGCCTGTCCCGGCAATCGCAACTACACGTGCGGCGCGGGCAATCACATCAGCTACTACGAGTGGACAGGCACGTCGCTCAACACGTTCCACTACGCTTCTGGGCCTGCGGCGGGTAGGTATGATCACTTCTCCACCTCCCCCATCATCCCGCTCATCAGCTCCGTTGGCATCAACGACAAGGTTGTCTTTGTGGAGAAGCATGGTACGTCTATGGATGATACTGAGGGCTCGTTTGAGTTTGACTACTCTACCAACAAGTACCGTGAACTTGCTCTCAAGACTGATGTCTTTTGCTCTGCTTCCTTTACACTTCCTGATAAGGCTGGTCGTATCATCAACATTGGCGGATGGTCTGCTGAGTCCGTCTATGGCATTCGCTTCTTCACTCCTGATTCACCCCAAGGAGTCGACAATGGCACCAACGTCTGGGAAGAGGACTACACGCAGTTGCGTCTCTTTGATCCCCGTTGGTACCCCACTGCCATTGTTCTCTCCAACGGTTCCATTCTTGCTATGGGTGGAGAGTCTGGTTCTGATGCTCCCATCGTTCCCTCCGCTGAGGTTCTGCCTCACCCTGCTGGTGTAACCAAGTCGACTTATCTCGACTACCTTGAGCGTGCTGAGAACATTGGTCGAACCAACTCGTACCCTCACATGGCTATCTTGCCTTCTGGCGGTATCTTCTTCACCCAGTTTAATGAGTCTCGTATCCTTTCTCAGGTTGACTTCCAGTCTATCAAGAAGCTGCCTGATATGCCTGGTCAGGTTGACAACCCCTTGACTGGTCGTAACTATCCTCTTCAGGGTACCATGATGGTTCTACCTCAGAAGGCTCCTTACAGCGAACCTGTTGAGGTTCTCATCTGCGGCGGCACTACTCACGAGCCTGGCAATGAGGCTCTTGACAACTGTGTCCTCATGGCTCCTGATACCCCTGATGCTGACTGGGTCATTGAGCGCATGGTAAGCATCCTTTATCTCTCATCTCTGTGATGCATACTAACTGTCGCAGCCTTCCAAGCGTGTTATGCCCAACATGGTCGCTCTCCCCGATGGCCGCTACCTCATCCTTGGTGGCGCCCAAGTCGGTCGTGGTGGTTTCGGTCTCGCTGACAACTCCAACCTCAACGCTGTCATGTACAACCCCGAGGAGCCTCTCGGTCAGCGCATGACCGTCCTTGCCAACACCACCATTGCCCGCATGTACCATTCCGAAGCTGTTCTGCTCAGCAACGGAAAGATTCTCGTTTCTGGTTCTGACCCTCAGGATCAGGGCAAGCATCCTCAGGAGAAGCGTATCGAGTACTTCTGGCCCGACTATCTCCTCTCTGGTGCTGCTCAGCCCAACTTCACTCTCACTGACCGTGACTGGGTTTATGGTGAGAGCTACACTTTCACTCTCACCTCTGATCTTGAAGAGGGCGCTACCAACATGCGTGTCTCCCTCATGGCCTCTGTTGGTGCTACTCACGGTGTCAGCATGGGTCAACGCACCCTCTTCCCTGAGTTCTCCTGCAGTGGCAAGACCTGCACCGTGACAGCTCCTCCTGATGCCTTCATCAGCCCTCCTTCCTGGTACCAGATGTTTGTGCTCGATGGACCTACTCCCTCGCATGCCATCTGGGTTCGAATTGGTGGTGATCCTGGAGAGCTCGGTAACTGGCCCAAGCTTCCTGGCTTCACTCCTCCTGGTGTTTAGGTCGATGCTGTATCTGGCATGTAATCAGAAGCACTTGCTTCTATGAGAGTATGATCAATCATGGAGCATACGATGATAATCATCACATCAAGCGCGCGATTTCTTTGCATTATTTCTTAATTATTCTTCTCATCTTGGGTCGATATCGCCCATGACTTTGGCTAATATGGCTGGATTATGCACGCGTATAACAACGTTGCACAGGAATGTTTCATTATGTATTATGTACCTATATATATTTTATCTGATTCTCATACCATATTTTGACGCGTGATGTGTTCATAGTGAGCGAAACAACTCGCACTCCCAGCAAAGCGCCTAAGTCGGAGTTACTGCAATAAACGCGTAGAAATATCGCTCCAATGACTTGTTGAATGTCGTCAGTGATAGATAAAACCGTGATCAAGGCAAGCTGTGATTGTTTCACGGGATGGCGTGGTCGCGCGCAAGTCGCGTTAGTGCTCAGACGCGAAAATAGCGCGCATATCGCGAGCGCGATTCCCAGTCACTCACTGTAGGGTAATTTCCAGCCAGCACTTGACCATGATTTATATCATTACAGCATCTCAAGAACAGAAAGCAAGAGACAGAGTGCTTTCTCCCTGACAATTTCTCTCAGGCTAGTGTATCTGAGTTTCAATCTCAGCGGCTGTAATTGGGCATGTTCTTATAGCACTTATATAGATAATTTTGCCAAGGAACTTTAGTTTTCAGTTTCGCTCCATTAACATCAAGAGTAGCACTAAATAACAGATATTGTTATAAGTTCAGTCAAAGAGCGTACACATACTAATTGCTCTCAAGAGCGGGCAGTCCCCCTGATCAAAGTCAAGCCAGATATATAAAGCTGTTAGGGGCAATAAATGCTTGATATCGGCAATTGACTCGCTGCAGCGCGCAGATCAACTCAGCAGCACTATGTACCCGTGTTAGAAGACGTGGATTATCTAATCACAAGGCAAGATGGCCGAGCGGTCTAAGGCGCTGTGTTCAGGTTTGATTCAAACCAGTGACGATTCGCAGTCTCGAAAGGGGCCTGGGTTCGAATCCCAGTCTTGTCAACATTCTTTTTGTTCTTTTTGCAGAGAAAATCCATGATCCATCAATCCATTTTAACACCGTAGACCGATTTGGCCTTCTCTACAGTATTCTCGTTAAGTACAGAAACGAATTTGTAGCTATTTGCAAGTAACCCGTTTAATTCACTTAGCAGGAAAGTACCCGATTTTCTACTGTTGGTTGTAATCCTTTAACTATGAAACTCCACTCTCACTCTGCCTCATTGACAATCGCTATCTCTAATCGCATAAATCACTTCTGACCTGCGCAAGCTTTAAGAGCAATGTCAAAACGACTGCAAGAAATGCTAAGGCGGGATAAACTGATCGCCATGTACGGCGACTCTCCACCGCCACAGAGAACAGCAGCCCCATATCCTGAAGGCGAAGTGATATACAAGTGCACCGAACGCTATATCGTTCGGCATGGCAATACCGTGACCAAGTACGCGATTCACCCTGACGGTATGGGCGTCAACGACAAGCCAAACGAAGCGCTGGTGTTACAGTTCATCAAGGAAAATACAACCATTCCTGTTCCGGAGGTCATCAGCAGCGACTGGGATCGCATCGAACTGGAGTATATCGAGGGCCAGACATTAAAAGAGGCCTGGTCATCCCTCGAACCACATGAGCGCACTGCAATATTGGACCAACTGAAAGACTACCTGGGACAACTGCGTGCCCTAAATGGATTTTACATCGGTCGCTTCGACGGACAAGGCGCGGTCGTTCCCAGCATGATGACTCGATCCGGTGGCCCATTCACAAATCTTGAATCGTTTCAGGAATGGCTTGTTCGGCCTCCGAAACGAATTGAGGAGCAGTCATTACACTGGGCTCAGATGACGAAGCAGCTTGGTGCAGACTATCCCATCGTCTTTACACATGGCGATATCTCGTCGAGGAACATCATGATACGCGACGGTCGAATAGTCGCTATTCTGGACTGGGAGTGGGCAGGGTGGTACCCTGTGTACTGGGATTATGTGTTCGCATTGCGTGGTCTGGATAATGTTGACTGGAAAACACTGGGGAGTCACATTCCGTCTCTGTTTGACGAACGGTATGATCTGGAGTACATACTGGTCTGCTTTATAGTCTCACTCTCTTAGATAAAGCGCTCTAACTAGACTGACATTCCGTACAAGCACTCCCGTATACAACATGCAATTTTCTCTCTTCCAAAGAAACACTCAGAACATCTAATAGTGTACCCAACAAACCAGGTCTAGTTCTCTTTATCCCCAGCTAGGCAACATTAGTATCCAACAGTTTGTCCATAAGATCCCCCTCAACGCAGTCATACCACTCTTGTGTCTGGTATCCATGAGAAACAAGCGCTTGAAGACCCTCGAGGAGAAAATGCTGACAGTTCCAGTCAGCATCTCGACCCGTCAGCGGAGTGGCCGCCATGACATTGACCGGGTCAAGTTCGTGACCTTTCCGAACTTTCACGGCCCCAGCATTGACGTGGGTGATGTACGTCGCACTGTCGGCCCATATGACCTTCTTGTGGATTCTGTCGACCCTCCAAGGCTTCAGCTCATCGTCACGCTGAGCGTGGACGGTCTCGTGGAAATTCCTGTTCTCGGGCGACGTGAAGTACATGAGAACATGCCGCTTGTACCAGGCGTCGACTGGGTTTCCTTTAAATATGTATATAGTCATACAAATAGTTGAGTTGCCCATTGTTGAAGGGGGGAGGGCCGTTGTATGCAGATAACTACCAATCCAGTCTCTGGATCGTGAATAGAGACTCAAACAAGGTGGACAACAATAACAGGAAAGGAAAGAGGAATTTGGATGATACAACTCTCCAATATCCATTCAAACCGAATGGATAACGGCTTTTTATTACCGCCATACTCATTGCGCCCAACATGCTGAGGCTGGTCCATCAGCGGCTGCATGAAGTGTACTCGAACATATAAAATTAGCATATCCAAAATATCAAGTCGAGAACCAACGCCATTATCGCAGAGCTTGCCATTCTAGTGACTAGTGCTTAGTGACCAGAATGCTTCCAAAACATCTGTTGGTTGTCTTTTCCAATGAAATCTCCAGTTTCTGTGAAGGTTGCACAGCCATTGACCCCCATGGCCGCCGCAACCGCCAAGGCACCTCAATCAATCCCCTTCTGACCGTGCGGCCCGCGTTTCAGCACCTTTTTACACTTCTGGAACAGAGAATTCGGCTCATATAGCCGCTCGATGGAACATGGAACATCCTGGCCAGGCAGCAAGTAGGGGTAGAACCAACAACCAACAAGAAGACTTGTAGCAAATGATCAGCAAGCCACCGACCAACAATCACAACCAGCACTCACTATCACATGTTGGCGATCTTGCACCGAAAATGGCGATAACAGTATGCACGCGGTCTATAAAACTCCTACTGCAATTTAGAGGATTCGAACTTGGGTTTACTTCGGATACAAGCTAAGAACGACGTTGGAATAGTCCCAATCCGATTTCACTGCACATCTGAGTCCAAGGACAAAGTCTTGTAACCTGTTTAATAGTAACCTTGTTCTTCGAGTATTAAAATCCACCGACCACTTGTAAAATGATTGAAGTTCATCAGCGATGTCCCTACCTGATTACCAAAGAGCGATGAGCGAATAAAGAGAAAGAGAACGGGAGCTTAATCGTTAATGCTTTGCCTGTAATGTTCGACACCCTTCCACTTCTGCGCATCGAGGAACACCTTGATCGCTTCATCTAGACTTGGTCAGCATATTGTCCTCACAAGATTCTTTGTACGACTTACTCGTTTCACGCAGATGTTCAACTTCTCTAGGCGAACGATAAACATGCTTAACAAAATCCTTCAGTCCCTCGAAAGTATCAGCCTCAAAACTAAGCAGTCCCTCAAAGTAGACTGTCACAAGATACTCCTCAAATGAAAGTCCAGCGAGGGAGAAGTATTCCTTTGTAAGCTCGCTGTCGTCATACGCATCTCCTCCCTCGTCCACAGCGTTATCTCCATCCGCTTGCCCCCCATTGATTTCGTCGTCATCGTCAAGGCACGCGTACACATCAACCGTCGATACCAAAACGCAATGACCTCCCGATGGGCTCAGATACAGATATGCAAAAGCACAGTGTTGCTGGTCGAAGTGGAAGCGGATCAAGTGACCTCCTTGATCGTCATCAATGGCAGCTGGACATTTGATGGGCTTGGAAAGCCGGAAGTACCAGGCCGAAGCGCTCGGAATACGGTGGTGCAGCCTATTGCTCCGGGCAAATGCCTCAAAGCCTACAGGAAGCACGAGGCCCAAATCGCTGACTTGCTTGACGAGAGCATCGACGTCGGCTTTTCGCGCTACTGGCCGATCGCCTTCAACTCCGGTATGCGGCAGCATCTCATCCGCCATATCCTCATCTAGAGGTTCAAGCCATTCGAATGAGCCGTCGAGCTTCATCCAAGTTATCAAATCAGGCGGTGAACATCGTATATAGGGTCCACCTTCAAGATCCAGTGAAAGGTCCTCATAATCTCTCCTGGCTATTTCCTCGCGCTCTGAGACGTTATCATGGTCCAACGGCGGGATGTAAGATGGATATGAGGGGCAGAGACGGCGGGTGCTATGGCTGCTTCGTGGGGGAAATAATGCCACCATTTTCTGGGCGTTGCGAGTCCATTCTTTATAGGGCTTGAATGCTATTTCTGCTGCGCTGAATAGTGCTTTGTTGAAAGTCTGGAGGACGGAGAGTAGGTCGAATGGATTGAGGTATTTGAGAATTGCGGTAGTAACTTCTGGCGGGAGGGTTTGAAGCGACGGCATCGTAGCGAGTGGGTGGATGAAAGACAGGATGAATGTGACGACAACTTAAAAAGCGACACTAGCTGCCTTTAAAGCGCGCCTTTTACGATTGAGGTTTAGTATCATGGGGTGTCGTGAACGCGGAATTGAGAGTAGGCATGGAGCAACCCGAAATTCCGCTAAGTGACCTCTGGCTACAAATGCTTTAACAGTGCACCACGCATTTGTAACGGATGAGTGTTAGTGTCCCCGCCCCTTTGATGTATCGCTATCATTTCCAGGTCCTAGCCGGCTTGTTCCAACGTTCTCTTCTTCACTGCCAGCGCCTCCTCATTTCGCACGGGACAAGGCCCTGCCTGCATTAATAGTTTGCCCCAGGCATGTTCATCGCCTGCAAGATACTGGTACATCCACGCGTCAAGGTTTAAGCGTGATACACGAGGGATTGGCAGAGAGCTATTAATAAACAGAGTAACAAGCCCGATAATGAAACAACAAACCGTCAAGATCAATCAACGTCCGACAAATAGCAAAAGAGATGAAAGTCATTTGCGCATTGATCAAAAATGAATCAAATCCTAACAAAGGCAAAAGAAAGAGTTGTCGGTGGAGAGGCTCGAACTCTCGACCTTTGGATTACTCTAATCTGTGATTAAATCATCAGCTTTGTGCTATGAGACCAACGCTCTAACCAACTGAGCCACACCGACAAGGTTCTTGATGTCTCAGTCGCTCGGAATTGAGCTTATTATCACCGCCACACGACGCGACAGATTGAACGGTAGGAAGGCGACAGTATTCCGGCTTTAGTATATATCACATCTGTCCAGCGAGATGTGTTACGGTATGTGAGCGAATTACCGCGTTTGTTTATCTGCGTTGGGGACCTGCTACTAGGGATCCAGTACGCGTCGCGTTCCGACGCATCCAGCAAAGGCAGAATGCAAGGTAATTCACTACGATACGCTGGAAACCGATGGTCAATCAGATTTATGCGCGTGTTGGTTAAATCTGAATTGGACTTTGGTAAGTCTGGCCTGCGTTACTCAGGATCGAGAATAAAAGCCAAGTGCGGTATTGTGTAGGGTATGAGCTATGGATTCTCTACTATTTAATCAACAACATTATCTACACGCGATGCATTATGGTTCTGCTTAATACATATAATTGCCAAAATTGCAGATTAAATAGTTCTGGTCTCGCAGAACAGCCAATTTTAACAGTCAAGACAAGATGATCCAAGACGCCTATAAACAATAGCACTCTAAAGATGATCGAGGATGACGCGCGGTCATGATCGGATCTAACAAACCCGGAGACGCGAATGACGGCGGATGCAGGCACTAGAGATTGCCGATCGCTGAGCCACCCTCTATGTAGTATGTAGATACTTTTCGTCCTCCATGATCTCTTGGGCTATGCGTTCCTGACGATCGAAGATCCGTGCCTGGCAGAATGTCACCCATTCGATAAGCTCAAGATACCATTGACACATGCATTCGAGTATTCCAACCCCCGGACAACGAGACAAGAACAGAACAGACTCGTAACCCGCCCAGTGACATACTAAAAAAGTCCAGACCTCACTTAGAAACCCCCAACTTCCCGAATCAAACACTGAACAGTGTTTTGGCAATCAAAACAGGATAGCGTTTATATCGGAGCATCACTTCCGTTTCGACAGTAGCTATAATTACAACAAACACAATTGACACTTAACTGAAATCGTACCGATTGCCGTGATTCTTATCTTTAAGTATAACCATAACCATAATGTTTCCCCCTGGGCCCCTGGGTTCAGTGTGTCATCGTGCGCTGAATGGTAAGCCACTAAAAAGTTCGGTAAGCGAGGCCGTTTGAGGTTGCGCCCCTTGCAACGGGACCTGCTACTTTTGAGGTTGGAGGGGAGAGTCTAGACGCGAGTCTTTTTTGTGAGGAAGCGCTGGGAACTAGTTCTTATCGCTGTGATAAGAGAAGGGATGTTTCATCTTGGAGCGTTCATCTTGACTTGGACTATGACATGGAATAGCTGGAGTCAATTGATGAGAGGATGAATGCGTGTTTTGATCTCTGTTAATCATCAATGGCATTTATCATCAAGAGACTATGATAATATCGCCAGTAACGTATATATCATCTCTATCATCCTCTTGGTGTGTTTCCCAAGGCTTCATTCCCTCCTTGGCATCCGAGACCGGGAGAGTCTCACCCTCCTCGTCGCGACAAGACCTGCGGCGTGAATCACGCTATTCCCCACCTCCACACGTCAAGGTTTAAGGTTACCTTAAGCATACCTCACGAAACAACACTAACACGCCGATGCTATTTTCGACCATTAGAGCCTGTTTACTATACCTCGCCCAGATCTTCTATTAAAACAATGCATCCGCGCAACCTGCTGATTTTTACTCATCATCGTTCGATTATTCTGTTCTTTGTTTCCTAGACTGTTTAATTCTTTCTCTTCTTTGAGGCTGGCCTCTATTTTGTCAAGTGGATAATATTATTTGTTTCAGTCATTACTTACAGCCAAGCTTTACTTTTTTTTTGTTAGTCAAGGATAATCATCATGGCTGGTTCCATTTCTTTGAGGGCTCTTCTCTTGAGTGCTTTTGCCTCAAAGGCTATTGCGAGTTGTGCTTATGGTACGCTTTTGCAGCCACGAGCTGAGGGCGGCAAGGTTGAGGTTAATACCTTCGGTTACACTGGCAAGATCGTATGTAACCCGATCATTACAATTATTGGAGATGCTGACAATTACAGGGCCCTACCAATTGGAATGCTCTCGACCCCCAGGCCAACGCCCTTTGCTCTACCGGCGTGAACCAATCTCCCATCGACATGGTCGCAGGCGCCAACGCCATGGTCCCCGCCAGCCAGCTCAGCCTCGAAATCCCCGATATGCTCGAGGGCGCCGAATTCGAGAACCTCGGTACAACCGTCGAAGTCGTCGCTGGAAAGGGCACCATGTCTTTCCAGAACAACAGCTTCACCCTCCAGCAGTTCCATTTCCACTTGCCCAGTGAACATCTCGATGCTGGAAAGAGTATGGCTATGGAGATGCACATGGTCTGGGAGAGCGCCGATGCCAAGATCGCTGTCGTTGGTGTCTTTATTGATGTTGACGATGGCACTGGTGGAAGCCCTGCTGGTAACGCTACTGCGCCTGCTCCTCCTGCTGCGACACCTGCTGCTCGCAAGCGTGATGGCTTTACCAAGGTTGTTCGTAAGAGTGAGACCGAGAAGAATGACAAGCGACAACTTCCTGGTGTTGGCGGTTCTTTCTTCCATGTCAATGCTCCTACTACCGCTGCTACTACTGCCTCCAACCTTCTCGAGACTGTCTTTGGTTCGGTTGGTGAGATCTCTGAGCCTGGAACTCTTACCAAGACCAAGGGCCTCAGCATGGCTGAGTTGGTCAGCACTCTCGCTGCAGGATCTTTCCAAACGTATGTCAATCCACTGCTACCTTCACTTGAACCATACTAACAATTGATACAGATACGAGGGTTCTCTCACAACTCCCCCCTGCAGCGAGGGTGTCCGATGGCTTGTTTCCGACCAGAAGCTCTCCATCAAGACCTCAACCTTCCACAGCGTTCAGTCCGTTATTGGCTTCAACTCTCGATTCCCTCAGGGCGCTCTTGGTGAGCCCAACGCCCTTGCAGGACTGGCGGCCTAGATTTAGCAATGATGATAAGAGGAGGAAGATTGGTTGTGTAATAATATTATCCTAGTATACGAGTCTGAGTCGCGCAGGTATACTGGCAGGTTCACAGTTAGGAACAAAGAATAGAATCGGTGATCATACCATAGCCGTTGCTCTGTAAATATGTGTTTAGAGTGATTTAGACAGAGAGTAGTACTTCACGCCGATTGTGACGGTTCTGTCAACTCAACAGCAGTTCAACCTTAATGATTAAATTCCCTCAGATAACCTTAGATCCTTTGTGTCTGTTAGAGCGCTACAGTTGACCTTGTACGAGAACAGCCTATATATGAGTTTCATAGCCACATTTACAGACGCGATAATAGCCAAGTTATAAAATATAACAACGACTGCAAAGATATAGACAAGAGATGCCAGAGCACACGCAATCAGATTATAGTTAATTATCCTAAATATCACAGAGACAAAACTAAAGAAAGTTAGCATAGCAATCAGCAACAACAAGGTCAGCCTGGAGAATCCTATTTAAAAGATTATACAGCTCTGCAATTAATAAATATTAAGTCAAGTATTAGTAAAAGCAATTCCAGGCTTATAAGACACTAAGCTAACGGCAGCAGCGGGATTTCTATAGCCCTGCAGTAAAGCAAAAACGAAACAGAACTATTTTCTTAATGTAATCGATTACCTAATTTACAAAAAATGGAAAAAGGAAACCTGCGTATCGCAGGTGGCTGGATCTCTCCCGCCGGGAATTGAACCCGGGTCTCAAGCGTGACAAGCTTGCATACTGACCACTATACTACGGAAGACGAACAGGCTCAAGCCTGCTGTAGTGAGGGGATTGTGATTGGGGCTTTGCAATTAGGTTATATATAGGCAGCGCGACACAAACTTAATTCAACTATATCAATTGACACTCCTACTCAACGAATGAATTATTTTCTAGCAATGCGAACCAACAATTGTAGTAGAACCGAGGACTCCTCTGGTGCCTTGATCTTAGTTGGGAAAATTGCGCAGCGTCGCGTTAACAAAGTCCTCCGGTCCGCGACAGAAGATCAGCTTGGGTTCCTTCTGCGATGTATCCCCCTTCTTCGATTCGACGATGTAGTTAACGCAGATAGTAACGATTGACTCGAATAGTTCCGTGAACTCGATAGCACCACGAGAGCACCACCCGATCATTATTCCGGCCCATTCCCTCTCTTTGAGTTGTGATTCAAGTTCGCCAAGGTTTCCGCCCTTCTCGTCGAGGTCAAAGCCGATATTGTCGAAGCGGGACGAGGTCGAAACAGGGACTTTGGTCTCGGACCATTGTTCGGCGAGACTTTCCGCTGCTCCGTACCCGTGGAGATAACGAGCAAGGGAGATGGTGAGAACAGGAATAGGTGTTGAGGTCGCCATAAGAAAGACTATAGAGAGGTTGTTGGTGGCTTGAGATTGCGCTGTGAGTTCTGATGATGGTGCTTTGAATGAAGATGCGGTTGCTGATGTAGATGAACCTGAACTTGAGATGCTTCTGACTTAAATACACAGCGACTTGGTGATTTCTTGGGTATCATATCATACCGTAAGCTGACGATTACAAATATGCAAAGCTGTGGTGAGATGCCGAGGTCTTTCCAAGACGCCGAATTGCCAGTTAAGCAAATCAAAGAGATGTAATAGACAAGAGTAGGAAGCAAGCGGATTATTCGGAAGAAAAGAATTAGTAATTCTCATTATTGATGTAACTTTCTTTCATTGCAGTTTTCTCAGTGTGGTCTATTGTTACCGGGCTACTCTGTCTTGGAAAGGGCTAGCTTATTTTTCTAATAAATAAAAGAATCTACCTAAGTTATTAAGCCTTAATGCCATTATATAGGATGCAGGTTGGGGATTTAAACGGACTTAGCATCGCGGCTCCGGCGTTAGATCCGGCTGTTGAAGAATGTTATGGGGTACTCAGGCAGGTCTGACAGGCGCTCAGTTGACCGAAACCTGTATTTCGGGAGCTATAAGAAAGAGCCGGATACCCGGAAACTGCTTCATTAGCACAAAGAACTCAGAAGCGGACAAAGAGATCTCTTTGTCAAAGTGTCATGGCGCAGTTCGGTGCAGCAACGACTGGACGAGAGGTTGTCGCAGCCTTCCCAGAACGTGTCAAAGACAAAACATGTAAGAATACCAAGTCTATTGCTTAATGGGCGATTCATTGATTGATTGTGTTTTCAGTCCTTATAACAGGTCCTTCTCCCAATGGCATTGGTTCAGCAACCGCCTATGCACTGGCAACCGAGTCTCCCCGAACGCTCATCCTTCTCGCTCGCTCTCAGGCCAAGTACCAACCCGTCATCGACAAGGTACATACAATCAACGCTTCAATCAATGTGAAGTTTATCGAAGCGGACCTAGCATCTATGACAAGCGTTCGCAGAGCTGCCAAGGTCATACTTGCCGATAGAGACATCACTGCAATCGACGCGCTGTTCAATAACGCCGGTATCATCACCAACGATCTTGTACGCACAACAGATGGATTCGAGAGTCAATTTGCAATCAACCATCTCTCGCACTTTCTCCTCACCAACATGCTCATGCCTCTGCTGTTGACATCGACATCCCCAAGAGTCGTCAACATATCAAGTCTCGGACACAAATACTACGAGC
Organism: Fusarium pseudoanthophilum; assembly: GCA_013395995.1. Taxonomy (NCBI): domain Eukaryota; kingdom Fungi; phylum Ascomycota; class Sordariomycetes; order Hypocreales; family Nectriaceae; genus Fusarium; species Fusarium pseudoanthophilum. The sequence goes on from JAAOAR010000232.1 coordinate 60,489, forward strand.
CAACGTTTCAAGATCCGCATTTCAACCATATACACCCCGAGAGCTATAACCCAGCGGAGGCATATGCTCAATCCAAAGGAGCTCAGATCCTCTTCTCCATGGCGCTCAACAACCGGTATGCGCAGGAGGGGCTTCGGTCCTTTGCCGTGCATCCAGGTAACATGGAAAGTGGGATGTATAGCCATATAAGACCTGAAGTATTGACGGATATGGCAGAGAGAATTACGGGACAGAGTCTTGAAGATGCAAATGAGGCACTTACCAAGACTTCTGAAGGAGGCTGTGCGACTGGGCTCACTGCTGCATTGGCACCGGATCTACCTGATGGTGTTTTCATGAATGACTGTCAAATAACTAAAGATCCTGAGTTTGTTACAGCTTGGGCACAAGATGCTGGGAAAGCAGAGGTCTGTTGGCAAGTCAGTGAAGAGGCGGTTGGTCAGAGCTTTGGAGTAGATATGATCTGATAGGAGTCGAACATCTGGTATCGGATAATAAATTTTAGGCTAAAATTGAGCTGCAGCGAGTTATCGTTCCGAGTCCCTCTTTTTCTTCTGGTATTCCCTTCACCATTGGACTCCTGAGATGCTTCGAGCCGAGCCGAGACTTGGCATCATTACATAACTGTGTCAAATGCTGACAATGCAGGTTAGTCTGTGGTATATACCATCAGCTTTACATTCCTATATCTGACTGAATCGAATGGCAATTGATTGGGACTCTTTATCGATATCCTGATTCTCAACAGAATACTTGCTTTACTCAGGTAGCTAGCCGCCTGAAGGTTCTTATGTTCTGACTCCTAAGTAGCTGGACCTTCAGTCTGGGCAGATTGAAGATCAGCTACGTGTGAAGTAGACTTCTAGTTGATTGGGTATTTTCTATAATGGGCTGTGTCGTCTCCATAGTGGAGCTCATGCAGTGTATACGATGCTTTCCAATTTCGGGAACATGGCTCTATGGGTTGTGAAGCTTGGCAGAATGCCCAGTCGGCCGCTTCAACTCGGCCAATCTTTTTCGTTGAGCTTACTAGGGGCAGGAGGAGACGCAGCGGAGGCCCAGGCAGTTATAAAAGGCTGTTGCGAACCCATGAGACTCTAGGCTTCTTCATCCTTACGCGCAACACCAGCTCCATTTACCTCCCAGTTTAAGAGATCTCTCCAGAGAATTCCACTGTTTGTCCTTCTACCGACAGAAAAGCACCAAGCTAATTATCTCCAGATTATCTTCACCATGCACTTCCCAAGTCTCGCCGCCACCCTCGCCCTCGTAGCCTCTGCCGTAGACGCTGCAAAGATCAACCTCGAAATCGGCTACTTTTCCCTCGTCATCCCCCCCACCACTGGCAACACACCTGGTATCGGCTGTGGTCCATGGGCGCTTGCCACAGGCGCTGATGGCTCTACCAAGAGTCCCACTGGTATGAAGGGAAGTGACGAGTGCCCCAACTCAGAGCTCAGGAACTTCTGCCAGCGGTTCGGATGTCCTCAGACGCTGAGATTTGGTGATACGCTTGCTTTCCAGATTCAGTCTGGCAGTGGACAGAGTCTTACGGTTAAAGGGAGTGTTCTTAATGGAAAGTCGCAGACTGTCACGTGTGGACGATCTGTTGTGACGCACCCTGGGAATAAGTACCGTACGAACATCTGCTACTTTGATCTTTGAGTACCAGGCTGTACATAGTACTCAGCCTGAGAAGTCTGAAGGAGGATGCGGAACGGTGATTTGAGTCACATATACGGTTGGAAAAGACAGTGGACATATGAGCGTTTCTTATCTCGCCATGTTTGCCTGAAGTAAATAAGATCTCATATAATATATATACATTATCTGCGGTCAAGAACAAAAGCTCAAGTATTTTATTCTCTATCTATCTGAGAACGCTTGGGATAAAATCGCCTCTCTCGAACGTAGCATGGTCCTTCTTAAAAGCCTAAACCCGTGATGCCAGTTTTGATGGCCGCATGCTGTCAGCTTTTGGCGATAGTCTTCATCGTTAGTTTGTAGAAGCATTATATTGAATGACTTCCCCAGAGCTGGAGTTATCGTTGACGTACCTCCCAGCGTTCCGCAGAATTCTACCACTCCTACTGATCCACGCCCTCCTGTTCAGAGTCAGCTTCGCATGCGACCTGGCTTCCAGCACCCTGGTTCATCGCGGTAGTTTCATCCTGGCTACCTTTCTGTCCTTCGGGTTCAGGGTTATCGTCCGTGTCCAGCCTGGGCTCCCGGCTTTTGTTACGCTTGAATCTCCTGTAATACCCAATCCTATATCCCTTATAAGGATGCTTATATCTCATATATCTGCGCCAACGAGGTAGAAAATAGTTGATCGGTTCTGCGCTAGTAACCCACTCAGCAGGGTATCGTTCTTCGCCTGGCCGGGTTCGTGGCTTTGTGCACACGTCACGAATCCTTTCCCAGTCCTTGTCTGTGAGCATGGGAAGGGAACTGGGATGGTCGTCGTGGAAGCGCTGCAGCTGACGTCCAAGCTCATATGGCATGAAGCGTTCAAGCGCAGTGACTGCGTTGAGATAGGGTTCAGTTGACATTTTTTCGTCTAATTGATAGTAGTGTGGGAAAGTATTGAGAGAGACAACGGTATATGCCTGTAGATAAGTTGTGGTGATGGAAGGAAGATAAAGAAGGAACTGGCTTTAGGCACGGAGACCATTAAATAATTATCCTTGTATCGGTAAGTTACTTGTAGTTCTCTATTGACTCACAACACGGCGTCTTTGTTCTTCCAGTGGGAAGGTGACTGTGGTATGTTCTCCAAAGCGGGCAGTGCAGTCATGCAGTTCGACGCACTGCTCACCAATCTAACAGTTGTGAGCTAGACGTGTTATTGGCTGTTGAGACTTGTGGCTGAGAGCTTATTCCGGCAGAGAGAACCTAGTCCATCTGAACATAGATTACTTCGGCCGGGCATTCAATAAAATCACAGCATAGAAAGCTCTAATTATTAAACACGTCCTTAGTCTATCGGTAATCTTATCCATTTTGTATAACCCATATGCCATTGATCTCAATGCAGTCACTTCCCAGACTTATTCTAACATCGATGCTTTGTGTACCTTACCAGGCACAACTTGAAAAACCTCTCTTGATCTTATAGCATGGTCCTTCTTACAGCCCGAAATCTCACAAACATCATCCCACCATGTGATATCGTATGGTATCACTCGTACCAGTGGCTGCCCATTCTCACCCAAGAACCGAGAAATATAGAACCCAAGGGGACCGTCCTCCTCCTTTTCCCCATCCACGTTACTCACCCAAAGCCACCTCGAGGACGCTGGTATGAACCCACTCTCTTCCCTCCCTCGCTCCTCCATCACCACAGTACCAAGCTCGCCCAGTGCTAGAAACTGAGGATCCCAAGCACCCTCTTGCCAGGTTACACTTTGTATGAGATAGAGTGCCTCCATTCGGACATCGTGGACTCGACATAGACGAGCGATACCCGAAAGTGGAAGCAGTATACCCTCGCCGAGAGTGATGTGACGAGGAACACCGTTACGAACCTGCTGCTTCAACCACGCCGTGCAGTCGTCAAGCAGAGCTTTGAATGTCTCCTCGTACCGGTCATAAGATAAGTCGCACGGTATCAAGATACAATCCAAGTGAATCTCTGATATAATGCAGTGTATCTCCAGTAGCTTTAGCCGGTGAAGATGGTCCTCGTCAAGGTCACTCTTCAGGTAGGCCCTTATGACTTCACGCCATGAAAGCGCTTGCTTGTATAGAATTCGGCCGCGTAGATGGAATGACTTGATGAATTCTGGGTCTTTCAGCGCCACTACATCATGGGCCTGTCCTATATATGCCATCATAGCACTGTTGAACAAACGCCATCGACCAAGAAGGGATTTTGGTAAGTCTACACCAAAGACTGGCGGTTCTGTGGCAGAGACTGTATTTATCTGCATGTAGATCGGTATGGCTGATATTATCTGGCGGGAATATTGACACATCATCGAAAAGCAGAGAAACGTATGCTGAACCGACGTGATTTCATCTTTACTGCCTTCAGTGCTCCTTTGCTGCGCAAGGTGTTCGTTCAACAGAGCAGTAACACTCTTCAGTATACTGTCCACCGACCGATGGTTCCCTTGCAGAATCTCAAACAGAGCCATCAAGATCGTCATGACCGTCATGGTCCGCACAGAGACATGAGCCGGGTCGAGCTTTAATCGCTCACGAAGGCCTTGAACACCCTTGAGGTAATGCTTCAACGACGCAGCGTGATTTCTGTTCTTGATACTGTTTGGGCCCCAAACCTTTAGCGGTGAAGGTTTCGATTGGGCTATAGACTGCTTCGTGTCTCGCGCGTCATCGGCGATTGCAAGGGTTAAGGCGCCTAGTGCTAGCACAAGCTGACGAATGGAGTCATCTTGATGCACACCAGTAAGAATCGTCCCCTCGCAGAAATCCATGTAAAAGCTCCCCGAAAGCTCCGGTGCCACGTGATACCGAAAGGCATCGAGGTATGGTACACTGTGTCTATCGAGTCCCGGTAACGTAGACGGCGCCAGCGGCAGGAACTTTACCGGGACGACCTGAGTAGGCGGCACGGGGACAATCTCAAGCTTCGTAGGCTGCGTCTCATACCCATCGCACACGAAATCTCCACGAATACACCGCGCACACGCTGGTTTGCCCTCGTCACACTTGACGCGTCGAGTCTTGCACGTCAAGCACCCACTGCGAACTTTCGGTTTGCTGAGGCGATAAAAGCGCTGCTTGGATCTCGCGTTTCGTCGTGGGATGAGTTGGACGGGGAGGAGCAAGGGCCCTGCAGAAACGAGGGGAGGGGAATGATTGGTCGCCATGAGGAGGGAGGGAGGAGAGTACGGCAGTGTCAAGAGGGTCGACCCAGTGATTACCGAGCAGGATTCTTATATCGGCACATGGGATGGGATGGGGTCAGGTCGGCAATTTAGGGCTGAAAACTAGCGGAGAGTGCCGTGCAGTTTCCGGACTAGTCTTGTGGGGTAGGTAGTTGTCTCTAAGAAAAGATCTTTGGTACTGAGTGAATTCTTGATACCTATATAAGGATACATCTTCTTGGACTCAGCCTTCTACAGAGATTAGTCAGGTCAGCTTGGGGCAGTTATAAATATTAAATCAAGGAATTGTATGACAAATTTGGAAGATTCCAAAGGTATCTCGTGTGCAGTACCCGAGTGAGAGTCTGGTCTGACAGGAGGCCCTAGCGTCACACGAAGGAGCAAGAAGCTCTAGACCCTTGGTCCTCAGCCAATAGATAAGCTGTTCTTATCTGACCAGTTGCTTGCTTGAGCTCGTAGCCCCACTATCGGAGGGTTGCGGGTGCAAAATGGCAAACGAAGATAACCTAGACTGCATCTCGAATTAGTGAAATGGCCTATTAAGTAGTGAGATGTATCTCTTGCATAAGTATAGATATAAAGGAAGCCAGTCCCGGGAGTTTCATTGCATATCGAGCTCCCTAAAAATGTTCTTTCGCCATGTTTGCTCTGCTACCGCGGTTTTGGTGGTAGCACCAGGACTCGACAACCTTACGGCAGATAGTTGTTGATACCATCAGGCCTGACTTACTATAGGTTCAAATAATACCTTCCCCAGAGCATTGTGTCTTGCTTATTGACTACCCAGTACTGAAGGCTTATGATTGACTGTTCTTTGACGAATGGGCGTCACAGCAGTCGGAAGACAGATCTAGACCCCGCCCTCAACTACCGTGGAGATCCCCACTGTTTGCAGCGAGATACAACTGCCGCCAAGGTCAACTCTATTCGACGGCAGTGGACGACGGCTCAGAACTATGGATTCCAAGACATGGGCCATTGCTACGCTGACTGATATATATTAAATACCTCGTTGTAGGATTCCGACGTCACCGCTTCATCACTTCACTGCCGTCTAGCTATGCTCACTATGTTCGGTCTCAAACGGATCCCGATCTTTCTTGCGCATTGCTTATTTATCTCACAAGCCGTGGCTAGGACCACCACTTCTTCAAATGCATGCGACCTCAAACCTGACAGCCGCATGCCAAACGGCTCATGGGACTCTCACCTCCACGTCTTGGACCCAGTTCGTTTCCCGCCTGTTCCGGGATCATACGACTTCGGTACATACACAGCATGGGATGCCACCATCGAAGAAACGCGACTCGGCTGTTCACACATGGTTTTGATTCAACCGTCAGTCTACGGAAATGACAATACCTTGCTCATTGATACTCTCAAGGCATTCGGGCCGGACAGGGCCCTCGGTGTCGTTGTGTTTGACGTCGCCAACACCTCAACTTCACAGCTTAAAGAATGGAATGTCCTCGGCGTTCGTGGTGTTCGGTTGAACTTTCAGTCCACGGGTGATGCACCGCCTGCCGAAGAGCTTAGAGATATGATGCAGAGGTATGCAGATGCTATTCGACCTTTCTCTTGGGTTTTGCAGATCTACATCGCCATGAAGGACATACCTGGTATCGAGCCAGTGATTCCAGATCTCGGTGTCAGAGTTGTCATTGACCACTTGGGCCACCCCGATATCCCAAAGAGGAACAACTCTGGGCCTGCTCTCGATCCGCACAGTCTATCCGGATTCGACTCAATGCTGCGACTCTTGGAGGGAAAAAACACTTGGGTAAAAGTGTCTGCCGTCTATCGCCTTTCGAAAGCTCCAGGACCCTTGTACACTGACCTTGATCCCGTCATACTTGAGCTCTTCAAAGCAGCGCCGTCTCGACTTGTTTATGCCTCAGATTGGCCACATACTAGATTCGAGGGACTTGATATCAAGCCTTGGACTTCTCATCTTCTTGACCTGACCAAAGGAAACGTAGAGCTGCGAGAACATTTGTTTAGGAACAATGCACAAGAGCTGTGGGGTGGCAATAACACAATAGCCAGTTAAGCGAAGCCTTGACATTGAAGCAGCATGTCTCTTCAAGCCTGAAGGTTCCCGTGCTCTCATACAGCTAGTTAACCAGCTATACATAGTGATCGGGCATAAAGTCACACACAAACGCGGAAGCAAGTTTTTCACTTTCCAAACCTTGCAGCGCATGATAATGTGTAGCTTCTCTTAATGTTTGCTAGACTGACTAGGGACTGGCTCCATGATCCTGGTAATAGAGGACACAGCGCCTGTCTAAAATTCTGGCTTGGGACACGATGTTCCACTTACAGTGGTCGGTGCCTTGCAGCCATGAGCATGAGGAGTCCAAGTGACCATTTTGACTTTACATCGCCTCGCAAATAGTATGATATCCACCGAACATACGCCCTAACCCGGTCAAAACCCAGAGACTCCCTTGCCTCATTCAGCTGCAGAGCCATCTTTCTGAAAATGGTCTCGGATGAGCTTTAGGTAAGCTTCCATCCACTGATCGTTGACAACGACCTGGTGGCCCTGATATCTCACCAGACCCTGAAACACGCTCGCAGCATCTGACAGCAACAGGTCCGCAATCGGCGTGGCTCCCTCGTCGTCCTTCCCGAGTTTGCGTTCCGCAGCCGCCAGCATCTCCTTGTATTCTTTGAGCTTCGGCTTCGTTCTCTCAATGCGCTCGATCGCAGCGGGTCTCGTCTCGATACACCCCGGGGGCTCTCGATTCAGCCCCGTCAAAACTGGATACTGGGCGACAACTTCGATAGGTGCGGCCATGACGCCGTCAAAGTCGATGACGCCGACGATCTGGAATTTTTCATTGACCAGGAGGTTGTGTGCTCCGAAGTCGCGATTGACAAGGCTGAAGGATTCTTTGCTGGACTTTTGTTGACGATATAGGGACAAGAGGTGTCTAAAGAGGATCGGGTTTGCGAATGAAGACGCTGTGCTGACATCGGGAGATGCGTTCTGCACGCAGACCTGAAGAGCGTGGTTCGAGAGATCTTCATAATACTCCAATGAGGAGCTCCAAGGTCCCTTGCCAGTCTCTGTCTCCGGGCCGATGAAGAAGTCGGACGTTTCTTTATCCTGACAGAGGCTCCCGATCTGACTGAACTCGAAGGAAGATAAGGTTGCTTGAATCTCAGCCATTTGCTTTCTGAAAGCCCGATCTTGGTCTGGCGTGCCGAAGAGTCCAGCTTCATATTCATTCGCATCTCGCAATTCCGTGGCGGCAGTTCCGTGAATGTAATCCATTAGGATGTACGGAGCGCCAACCTCGTTGTTTGTATCAAGGCTGTAGGAATGAACTGCAGGGACGGGAATCGAGGTCTTGGCCCTTTTCATTTGTGAGTTTTCATTAGTATGACTTCCCAATACGTGGCTCGAGGGTACCTACTTGAAGAACTTCATGCTCGAGACTTCAACCTTCAGAGTGCTGGCCACATCGAGGACTTCGCGGTCGCCGAACACGGTGCGCAGCTCTGGCAGTCTCACCCTGGCAACCCAGCTGGTGCCGTCGGTGAAGTCAATGCGGCGTACCATGTTGAAGTGGCCGATGGAAAACTTCTGGCTGAAGGTGCAAGGGACTTCATTGTTGAGCGCTGAGGAAAGGGACAAGAGATGATCCCAGTTAAGCTTGTCGAGCACCGCCAGGGCTCGATCGTGGAGCTCGTCGCCTGGATCGTAGGCATCAGCTCCGACCCAGGAGGTGCTTACAACGAGATCAACAGTGGCGTTGCCCATTCTGAGAGGGGTGAGATATTAGAGATGAGCGGATGAGAGGAGGGAGATTGATGTGTGATGTGATTGTGAAAGGAACAGTGGGAGGGATGAGGCGGCGAAGTCTACCACAAAGAAATGCAATGCGGTTGCACAAAGAGAAAAATTCGGATCTAACAGTGATTCACGCTCCACGCCATTTGAGGAAGATGCTATTCGTGACGCGTAAAACTCTTTCATGTTTCTAATTCTCATTTCTGTCAAGATCTGGTCTAATGTAGACTAAAGTTTCCTGAAAGGTGACTACAGCAAACGCTTCCGATAAACACCCCAGCCAAGATGGAAAGGAAATAGCCAACGTTCATAGTCATGACTGCGAGCATGCTGGATAAACATTAGTCAGAGTCTTGGATCAGTGACCAAACGCACTTACAGCAAGTAGCTTACGCCCGCGATCAAAACATCTATCGCGCCCAGCATCATAGCCTCATTCGCTCTCCACGGCCGATTGCCTATCTCACTACCTCGCGACTCCACCAGCAGACCCTTCGTTCGCCTCCGTCTGAGACCGTCCCTGATGCTGTAAAAGTTGATGCGTAGCGCAAGTAACATGCGCAAAATAGTTGCAAAGGCAATGAGGAAAATGCAAACACCCGCATATTGTCCTGTTGTCTCGGGGGCGAAAGACTTTGTCCATAGGAGTGTCGTCGTGGAAGTGAAGAAGACCATGTTCATTTGCTCCATATCCATAGCGCTGGAACTGGAAGTTGACATGGGCATTGAACTGCCCGTCGAGGTGGTCATGTCCATTTTCATTTTGTGTAATAAGATAATAACTTGCTTGTAGTCAGATGTGTAAAACTATGATTACTTTAACTAAGCTTATATCACCGCGGTCGCGGGTATAGTGCGGTCGGGAATAATCTTATCGCCGCAGATAAACTTGCTCAAGCCTGCTCAAACTTACTCAAGTGCCGATTTATGCGATGATAGCGTGGGAATAGCTGATGTTTTATTGAGAGATCGTCCAATGAGAGTTAATGCTTACGGAACTCGGCACAAGACCCTTGTTTATGATAAAACAGCAACTCGGGCAAGGGTAATACATATCTACAAGGTTGTATATCAGCCAGACAAGCAATAGATCTCTTGGCCACCTGTCACTTGAATCCATTTCGTAATCTTCTCTATCAATTTTACCAGCTTGGAATTAATTCGTATCGGGCTCGTGCTCGACATCTCTTCTGTGAAGACTTCAACACATTGCCAATCCCTCGAAACAACCCGTGATAGATATCACTGGGCATATATTCTCTCATCTACTAACTGAGATCGACTTTCTCTGTATGGACTCTGCAGCTTGGCTCACGCCTCCGGTTCAGTTGACTGGGAGTCGTGCATTCGCCTGTGATGGCTTCACCGAAGCGCAATGCGCATGGTACATGAAAAGATGGCATTTTTGGTAAGCTGAGAGCCTTGAAATTGACTAGACACCCCATAGGACTTATCGTCTAACACCAAGAAGGTACATCGCGGACCACGTCTACGCTCTGCCTACAGTGGCGTTCTTCATGAGTGGCATTGGTCTCTTTACAGTTGGTCACTTAGTATCCTACTACATTGTTGGCCTTGCGTCTCCGAGGTTCCGCGCGCCTAGACCCTGGCGTCTGTTGATCGCCAGCATCAGATATCTTTCGTATCGTGGATTCCATGTTGCATCACTTGGGTTCAACTCGGCTTCTGTCGGGGTGCTGCTACTGGGTCTTGCTGGAGCCGTCTTCTTTTTCTGTAGGTGAATCGAACAGCCTCGAACAGGTGCGATGATTAACGTGAGATAGGCATGGACTTGATCCCTCAGCCGTACTACTGGCCATCGCTAGACTTCGGCGGCTCACCGCCCCTGGGCACAAGATCTGGATGGCTGGCTTTGGGATGCATGCCATTTGTATTGTCAGTACTGCACTACCAGCTATAACTTCTACAGCTTTACTGACACGTAGCAGCGCTACGGCAACCAAGACAAACTGGATCACTTTACTAACCGGCGTTTCACACGAGAGACTTCAAGTATTCCACCGATGGATAGCTTACGCTTTTTTTGTACTTGCTCTCATGCATACATTCCCATTTATTGTGTATCATATCAGATTTCACGATATGCAGATGCATTTCAAGATGAGCCTCTTGTTCTATTGGACCGGTATCGTCGCCTTGGTCTTCCAAGCGTGGCTGACCTTTGCGTCGCACAGCGCCATTCGGTACGTAAATCACGGCGACCAATCTGACCACCGGCTTACAGAGAAACTAGAAAGTTATTGGGATACGAATTCTTCAAGGCAACGCATTTCATCGCTGTTGTCATATTCATGCTCACTTTCTTCTGGCATTGTGATTATACTCTAACGTCTTGGTAAGCTTCTCACGAGCACCTCGTTCAAGTGCTGACTCTGACTTGATTATAGGCACTATTTTATAGGGACAGCTGCGGTATATGTACCCTGCTATGTCTACCCATGGCTACGAACTTGTTTTGAGTATGGACTTCGAACAAAAGCCCATATAAAAGTGGAGGACAACGGTTTCGTTCGTGTCACCATCCCCGCCAACTTCACGTGGGAAATTGGACAGCACTGCTTCCTGCGCTTCACCAGCTTTGGACTTACACAAGCCTTGTCAGCACACCCATTTACTATCTGCTCCCTACCAGCAATATCTCCAGATGGCCAGTCATTCCTTGTATTTTACCTCAAGCAACACCGAGGTTTTACAGCGAAGCTCTATGAGTATGCCTTACAGAACCCGGAAGCTCAAGTCTCGGTGCTAGTTGATGGACCATATGGTGGCGTCAACACGCAGAATCTTGTGAACAGCAACCATCTTGTTGTCATTGCGGGAGGGTCAGGAGCTGGCTGGACTTTGCCTTTCATCGAGCAGTATGTCGCGGCCCATACAGGTCGGGCCGATCAAGAGTGCAAAGAGGGCGCAATAGGGGGTTCTCCGTTCTCATCACTTCGCGTGATACTAGCAAGTCGAGATGCTGAGAGCTGCAGCTGGTATCGACAAGTTGTGAGCGAAATGCTGCTCAACTACTCAGACAAAATTATATCGGGCTTGCAAGTGCAGATCCATCGCACCAGTGGAGGTGTAGCAGAGTCAAGCCTCTCGTCTAACAGCAGCGTCGCACCTGGCAACAAAGAGTCGGGAAATGAAAGAGCGACAGAAGGTCTGATATCATTTGACGAGCTGCATGGCCGACCGGACTTACCCAAGATTCTGAAAGGGTTAGCAAGCGCAATGACATCCACTGAATCGCTAGGTGTATATGTCTGCGGTCCGGATACTATGCAGAATGATGTTCGAAACGCTGTGGCGTCTCTAAACTTGGATATTGTTGAGGGTGCAGATTCTGCGGGAGTGTACTTACATTCTGAACACTTCTCTTGGGCATGAGCGTCAATTCGACCGCGATTTCCAGTAACAGAAAAAAGCAAAACTTCTTCAATCAGCGCTAGAATACGCGTCGTGACTAATCTGCGTCTTGTGCAACAATAACAGTGAAGTGATTGGCAAGGAACTTTCACGTGATGTTTACTGCGTGAATAAAGAATAATCAACACATAATTTAATTTTATCTGTGATCCAACCTTTACACAAACCTGCCTTCACATCATTTAATCCAAGTTGACTCTTAACACACTCACGCGACATACCCGAATGGCTAGCCTAACCGTCCCCATCGAATCTGGGGCATTTCCCCGTATCCCTCCAGAAATCATCAACGAATTTGTGTCAAAGTTATTACTCATTTTCGAAGAGGATGAAGATGCTCGCTGGAGGTATGTCTGACCGAGTTGCGCCGTGTATTCATATGCTGATTATCTGCTAGCGAAATCTCAGACTCTGGCCAACTCAAAATTTTGAGATTGACACATCGAAAGTTTGCCGACTGTCACTATGTCAACAAGTTTCTGTTCACCGATATACGTCTTGAACCAACACGTTACCATCTGCTAAAGCTTCAACGTGGCGACTTCTCGCGAGTGGCTAGTTATACACGATCAATCACATTTAACGCATATGCGAGCTGGGATCTAGTGCTTGAAACATGGGATCGATTAATCCTTTTGGACACACCGGACCGTAACCCAGATGTCAGAACAGATGGTATGACGCCTCTAATGCTGTCTCATGGCGCGTACATACGCGACGCGAAAGAAGCCCAGAGATTGCTTGAGGACCCAGATGGCGAATTGATAGAAACTTGGACCAACGTTCTCAAGATGGTCGGGAGTCATCTTGAAAATGTCACACTGAACGACGAAATTGATTACAAGAACCTTTACCCGCACGAAACCTATTCACCGATGAACTGGAGGAACCTCAGTTTAGAAGTTCCAGATGCATGGACCGAACCGCGAGAGGGCATGACACGGAGACTACCAAGCTATAGAGATGGGAGAATCAATGCCCAGTATGTCCGTCAGTATGCCTGTGCTATAGTAGCCGAGAGACTGTTCAACACAGTCATGACATGTCTCTCAGCATCAGGCATCGCGGTTCCAAGCCTCTCGATGAGGCTACACATGTTGGGAAACGTGCAGTGCAAAACGATCCCAGGATGGCAACAGCTCGATTTGAGCAAACTGAAGAAACTAGAGATTGCGACTCTCTGTCCAGAAGTGCCCTTTCATTTGATGAGAGAAACCGCTATGGCGAGTTTTCTGCACAGTCGACAGAAGCATAACCGGCAGAGAATTGGGGATATGGCTCACGACTTGATAGACAAGTGTCATTCTACGGTAGAAATCTTCGAATTCTGCCACTACTTCCCGTTTACTGGTGGCACAGATTGGCCGACACGCGCTGCAACACACGACTTGCCAGCACTCCAAGAGCTGGATCTGGGCACGCGAAGCAATCCCCGCCTTCTTCACGGTTGGCTCCTCAGAATGAAGGATGTGCGCTCAGTGCGTATAGCGGGTGATCATGTTGGCGGTCCTGCTGAGGAGTCATTGGAGTGGCGTCATGTGTTTGACGCAATCCGCGACCATCCGAATGTATCCGGTCCAGATCCAAAGGGCATTCACTTTAAGTTTGGCTTTGGATTCTCTTACGATAAGGTAGTATGCAAAGATAGCAGCATCGCAACGCCAAGAGAGGCTCCTGGTACTGCAAAGCCTTGCTATCCACTGGAAGCCCATCTATATGGCGACATAGAGTTTAGTGACAACATTGCTTTGAGGGAAGAGTTATGTGATGATGTTAGTGAACATGAAGGCAGTGATGAGGAGACTGAGGATGAGGGCATGGACGTGGATGATGAGAGTGAGGAGGAGGAAAGGATAGACAGCGATGGGGAAGAAGAATGAAATGCCTTGTGTTTATCTATAGGAAGAAATTAGTCAGACACATAGAAAATGTCCAGGTTGTAAGCCAGATATGATAAGATGTAATTTGTAGTTGAGACTTATGACTGAGAGCTTAAATCAAAATGACAAATCAAAGGTGGTTACAGTGTATACATATCTTCATTCGCCCTCCTCATCCGTATCTGCACTCTCACTACCTTCATCATCATCCTCTGAATCGGTGTCTATCATCCCCACATCCCAATCGTCCATCAAGTATCGTAGTCCATGGTTGTCCCTGAATCGCATTTCGTTATAGAAATGCTTCTCTAAAGAGTAGTTCTCATCTATCAGGCCCTCGGGATCTGTGCAATGAGTATGTCTCTCCGTGGCAATAGTGCTATCCTGACAAATCACACCTCTATATGTCATCCTAGTCCAATCTGCTGACTTTATAGATTCGAACTCGACAGAGAGACCTTTTGGGTGTGATCCTGTAACACTCGGGTGGTCTCGAACAGCATCGAAGACATGGCGCCATTCGACAAATGGAAGTCCTCGGGATAGTCGTATACCACCGAGCTTTAGATATCGCAAGTTTGGCATGTTCTTCAGCCATGAGCTCATGATAATGGTGTTGACGGCGTCAAAGGAATGGTCAAGACTCTCAAGAGCGGGTAATGCGGCGAGTGGCGGCTGGGTAGGCCAGTCTAGGACGCCAGTCCCGTCGAGAACAAGGTTCTTCAAACTTAATTGCGATTTGTTGACCAACTCATGGACAATCTTGGAAGCATTTGACTCGATCTCTTCCACTTTCGGACATGGCAAAACCTTCAAAACAGTCTCACTGGCCCATTGATGTTCATCGTGCGGGATATCTGGACCAAACTGAAGCTTTTCGAGTGCTGTGAGGTTTAGAAGATCCCACCCGGGGATTTGGGTGCAGTTAACGGCTCCTGTCATTGCATGCTTAATCGAGATCTGCGGTATGGCAATCCCAGAAGCAGATAAACACGATATGACTGTCGAAAAGAGTTGATCACCCGCAATGGCAGAAGCATACCGACATCCATACTCGACACTCCTGTCCGCATGGTGGTGAGGACCAAGCTGATAAAATGCCCCTTCATCTACCTTCCCAAGGTAGGTAGCATAGTCCACCTGGCACAACTCATCGCACCGGAGGCTTAGGAGACGAACTTCCTGTAAGTTTGTGCCAAGAAGTTTGAGGGCTTTTATCCATGAACTTCGAAGCTTACTTTCGGGGTCTTCGAGTAAGAATTGTGAGTCTTTTGCATGGCGAATGTACGAGGCATAGGTATTAGTTAGCTGCGACTCTGTTACCGGAGGTTCGCCTCTGGGGATAGTCTCAGTCAAGATGTGTTCGAAAGTTTCGAAAGGAAGTTTCCAGCTTGGAGGATTCATGAAGCTAACAACAGATACGAAGCCTGCAATTCGTGACATGTCGCATGTTTGAAGGTTGAGTAATCCTGCGCGTGACGGCTCAAATTGGATGGAGTCGAATAGTAAACCATTGATGCAGTCTAGGTTCGAGAATCGCCGATGAGTCAACCTTAGGTTCTTGAGCAGGGACCGCATGCCTCTTCTCAGTAGTGTTAGCTTAACTGATTTCTTGTTATACGATGACCTGAAGACAAACCTATCTAGTTGCAAATACAGGTCGTTGACTAGCTCGGTTACCATCTGAGTGATGATTTCGGCGGGTAGCCCAACAAAGGTGCTTGGATTGGTCATGTTGATCTATGTACGCTGATGAGGTGTTTGTGGGGAAATAATGTGAAAACGCCTGCGTTTGTGCGGGATTGATCTCAGATGGGATGTGCTGTGTCTTATACCTAGACTGGTGTTGCAATCACGGTGGCCAATCGGTGGGGAGCTGTTTATGCCGTAGCGTGCCGTCCACCCCACGGAGTAAGACGTAATCCACCCCAGTGAACGGGAGCTTGGGATAAACATGTGACGCCATTCATTTTTCTTGGATCAAAATAAACACGAGAGGTCAGCTTGTGGCAGGAAATCTAACATTGCTGTACATGATATGCTAACTAAAGTATTGATTACTAGCCAATTTTCTTACTTCACCAGGGGAATTCCGGTACGGTTCCTCAAACACCAACGCAGACCCAGTATTTGGCCCAGAGGGACTTGCAGGCAGAGCCAATCGCTGGGTTCCACTTGACCAAGTTTGCTAACGTAATTTTGTACTGGCTCTGGATCGAACTGCATGTTGTCTTAGAATCCAAAAAGTGGAATTTCTTGCAGCTCTTGGTCAAGCCATTCTGGATAGGCGATGGCGTCTTGATGCCCTTAGCCGGTTTTGTCGGCGTAGGTTTCTGTCCAATTACGCCAACGCAGATATTAGTGTCCACCCAAAGGCCAGTACATTTAGCTCCTACTGCTGGATTCCATTTATATATATCCGCCATCGTAATCATGTAAGACTCTTGGATAGACGAGCAAGTTGTTGTTGCCTTTACCGGATGGAACTTATTGCAGTTCTTTGTCATCCCGCTCTGGATGGCGGAGGGGGTTGAGATGCCGTTGCCTTTGTCGGGATTTGTCGGGGTAGGTTTGTAGTTGATGGTTCGTACACAAACCCAGTAGTCCGTCAAAAGAGATTGGCATTTATTTCCGACCGCTGGATTCCACTTGTAGAAGGTCTCTAGGGGCAGCTTGTAATAGGATTCGATAGATGAACAAGTCGTAGTGGACTTGATCTGATGGAACTTGTCACAATCCTTTGTCATCTTTTCCTGGATTGGCGAAGGTGTTTTAATCCCGTTACCTGCCGCAGGCTTCGTTGGTGTAGGCTTGTAATTGACAATGCTTACACAAACCCAGTAGTCAACTAATAAGGACTTACAGTCCTTACCCACGGCAGGATTCCACTTGAGGAAATCATTCAATGGGAGCTTGTAATAGTCTTTTATCGATGTGCATGTCGTGGTTGAGGTAACGAGGTGAAACTTGTTGCAGTCTTTGGCGATTCCGTTCTGGATGGGCGAAGGTGTCTTGATACCGTTGGTAGGGCTTGGCTTCGTCGGCGTGCTTTTATGGCCAATGACAGATACACAAGCGTATGCATCTGCCCAAAGACCACTGCAGTTATCACCAGCACTGGGATTCCACTTGTTAAATTGAGCAAGACTAATACCATACTTCTCGGCAATGCTGGCGCAGCCATCGCCTTTCTGGACCATATAGAAGTCGTCACAGTCACTAACGATACCGGGCTGCAGTGGTCCTGGCGTTTTGATTCCTATTGTCCGAAGGTCAACTTATATAAACTGGAGATTCTCAGCCAACGGTTTATCTTACCATTAGACGGTTTCGTCGGTGTCGGCGGGGTCGAAGTCTTTGCGGGTTCCGGTTCAGGTTCGCCATCAGGCTTTGGTTCAAACATGGCTTCGACACAATACGAGTGGCCGCTGACCACCTTGCAGCTACTACCGACGGAAGGGTTCTGTAGAGTGTAACAAGTGTTAGATGAGCACACCATAAGATTCCGGTTACATTGACTTACCCATCTCTGAAATTGCTTCAGAGTAATTTGGTTTGCCGCCAGAATCTCGTCGCAAGATGTACCACCAGTGTTGTCGTGCCACCAGGTGCAATGCTTTGTAGTCGCTTCATCGAAGGGCCCGCCAGGCGAAGCTCCTCTGACTTGAAGAGGATGGTGGATAACGGCACCTAAAGCAAACTGAGTGCTTGCCACCAAGAAAATGAGATAGCGAAGCCGCATCATCAGACACATAGACAGAGACGGAAACGGTAGTAGAAATGAATGATTTACTTCAATCGATACTACATACTGTTGAATATATAACCATTTATCGTTCAGCAGTGCTGCTTGCTTTGTGCTCGTGTTACACAGTTCAGAAATGAACCAACTTAGAACTGGCAGCATCGCGTGGCCTCTTCTCGGAACCTTCGCGAGATGCCACATGCCTTCACCTACAATCAGTCAATATGGAACAAAAGGCCCAAGAGCCCTGTATCCTTGGGTAGTGCCGGTAGTATGACCTAGTCTTCTCACAAACACGTCTTACCATAAACATATCGATGTTCCGTGAGGCGCTCTTATTTTTCCCCGAACAAGCAGTTGGGGAAATAGGCCGTGTGGAATAACATGTTATCGTATTAGAAATAATGGAGTGGTTTGTCATGCCGAGAGAAGACGATTGGCATCTAAGGAGGCATCCAAGTGGTGACTGGCGCCGACAGTCAGACTCGTGAAAAGCATGGCTCTACCCAAGCCACAATATGCAAGATAGCCCACTTATTGTCACAGAGCCCCAGTCTCGC
This sequence comes from Fusarium pseudoanthophilum, assembly GCA_013395995.1. Classification (NCBI taxonomy): domain Eukaryota; kingdom Fungi; phylum Ascomycota; class Sordariomycetes; order Hypocreales; family Nectriaceae; genus Fusarium; species Fusarium pseudoanthophilum. The sequence continues at coordinate 78,764 of JAAOAR010000232.1, forward strand.
ATGTTGGATGGAAGAAAGTTTCAGGCAGGTCGACCGATGCCGTTACTCCACTGCACCCTGTGAAGATAATTAAACTTTTACAGAGCGGTGACTCCGCGGGTTAGTTGTTGGTCGACTGTTCTAGCTTCGGCATTGATCAAAACGCGAACTGCGCGAATATTACAAGTCGGATTGAGCTCCAGCAAAAGTGGTACTAGACTCATCAAAAGCCCTCGGCAAATCTTGGCATTACATGTGAAGTTGGCTACAGAATTTCTCAATGCCCATGTCTTCTTTTTGGTCCGATGTAGTTATTATCATAGCAAACGTGGTTTGGGGTTAAGTTCAATTGTAAGTGGAAATAAGACAAATCTAAGTAGAGCCGTATCACTACGCGGGAACTGTTACCGTGCAAGTAATGGAACCCGCAACAGTGACACAAGCTCAGACAAGAGTGTTATGGAGAATTGAAAGACGGTATGTTGGGTAATAAGTTTAAGAAGTACTAATTGACAACGCAATCCTGATATTCACTAGCTAGACTGAAGAAGAGACAAGCAGAGATGATCTAGAACGTATGTTGTATCGAATTGTTTCCGTTGGACCGTTCCATATGACTTTCGCCTTGCTATATGTTTGAATCTCAGGCTGCAGCCGTCAAGATAGTTCCTAGCATTATCCAGAGATTAACACTCAAAGCTTGTGCGCTGTTTTCGGTGTTCTTGGGTGCTCCCATACCTAGTGTAGAGGTCGCCTCTGGACGAGTGGAGGTTACTTTGTGACCGTTTTCGGCGGTCGGTTTGGGTGTCTCAGGGGCTATGAGCTGCTTGGTTGGGTTCGCTTCAACATGAGCTTTGGCGCGGGCATAGCATGCGCCGAAAGTGATGGTATTGTTCAGGCGCAAATACGCATATGGTATGCCAACCATCTGATTGAACCACCTCTTGGGACACATGTGCGCGTCGCTGACGATATCCTTTTTATGCTGTTCCCACCATGATGAAGCAGAGCTACCATATGAGGACCATTCAGGGAGTAACGTAGCTGGCACAGCGTCGCTGAAAGAGCACCAGTCCGAGAGCGCGGGGTATGGGCATGTAGGAACGCCGACGACATCGAAGGAGGTCCATTTACAGTCTTTCTGCAGGGCATCGCCGTAGGAGACGAGAGCCGTGGAGAGCTTGCCGGTAGGGGTGACTGCGGACCAGTAGGGCTCGAAGTCTGAAAAGAGACATTCGCGGGGGTCACGAGTAACACTTGGCTTCTCGCTTGGAAACAGGGTGTCAAAGATTGATGCCGCGACCCCAGAAGCTTGGAGTAAGGCCAGAGCTGCGTGAATCTTCATGTTGGTTGGCTTGATAAGCTGAATCAGAGGGCAAAGAGTGATGAGAAGGCGAAGTGGACCTGTCAAAGAGATAACCCTAGTTATACCAGTTGAAAGACATGTGCCAAATGGTCATTGCAATGCATTGGCCCCAAGGTCTCGCGACAATTGTGGGGCCGACAAACACGAGATTGGGTGCCTCAAGGCTAGAGATGTCAATAGTTTCAGTACAACGTTACATCCAGACTTATCGGTTGGTTTGTTCCCTGAAAATGAAGAGCGTTGTGATGAAAAGTGGAATCAGAGAGGTACATAAAGTATTGCGTTCCTGGCATGTGCTGCGAGTTCCGAGCCTTGGCATGACACATAACGTATCTTCAAAAGGCAGCCCGTTTGCTGCTGACTGTTGGTCGCTGTTTGTTTGCGCCAAGCTAGTCCCTAAACCGTCTAGGGGAGCTAGGATCTTTTGTAAAAGCTCTGTACGGCCCGAAACCTTAGAAGCCCTTCATCCAATCGGAAAGATGTAGAATGAACGAGGTCTTGATAACTCCACGATATCCACAGCGTGTGTGTGAGGATGCATAGAGACTCTGAGAATATCGTACGGCAAAGCTCACACTAACAGAAGTCAGCTGGTGGCTGAGTGGTGCCGGAGACTGAGCCTCGGCTTGACACGATGACCTTCTCTATGTAGCAAGATGGTGTTTTTCGAAGGGGATGAGGAAAGGAGTCTCGCTTTGTTTCGCCTTTGATGCGTTGGTAGGAGTGAAAGTACCAGAGCATTTTCATTGCGGCTTGACTGAAGTAAGGAACGGTGGAGGAGGTAAAACATCATAAATAATGCGATATGTTCATTACATTCAGAATGGAAGGATACAGTCTACAGACATTCACTCCTTAGCTTCCTCAGTCCGTCGACTTGTTCAGTCGTTACTATACTGTCTATCATTCTTTTTGTGCAATTAACATTCGTTATTTCTTCTATCTACTATTCAATCATTTCTTATTTCATTATGCACAAGTCACTACTTAGTCGTGGCTTCGTTCATGTCATCTGGGGCTTCAACGTGGCCAGGGCTGCTATCAATCTTGATGGATCCCCAGCTATTAACCCTGTGACGGATGACGACCCTTCACCCATCGCTGATATCAACACCTACCATCCTGATCAGCATGACTGTCCGCCATCCTGTGTGGACTATGCAAATACTCACAGCTGGATTCCGTTCTTTTCTGTGGATCGCCTTGCCCGTTGTCATGAGCCACTACTGCTTCAATTCTCTGTCTCAGAGCCACTGGACAGCCCCAGTTCAACCATCTTGATCCGCAGCTGCTCAGTGGCTTCAAACTCTTCGTCGCTCTCGGGTGCTGTAGAGAACCCCAAGAAGGATACCACTCTCTTCCAGGGGGGTCGTCTGGCCACAGCACCAGCTTGCATAGTAAAGGGATGTCATGTCAACGATGCCATGCAGATGGGGGCCAGCAGGGCACAGACCGACGATGAGCAGACTCGCACTCGGGCCGTCACTCTACTCAGAGGCATGGAAAGATTCTTCCAAGCTGAGGATAACTGCGACGAGAAATTCCTGTTTGCCTTTCATCAACAAACAGTTGCGAGTTTGTATATCGGAGCTGGTCTTGGCAAGACAACAGCCACGTCGAGTCTCAAGGCTTTGGCCAACCACATTGAGAACGGCAAAGCAGTGTCGAACCAGACCGTTGTCGAATTGTGTGGGCACGGACGTGAGCCTGCCCGAGTGTTCGGCATTGCGGTTGAGAGCAGTGGCAACCTAGCAGCTGTTCAAGACAAGGCACTTCAGTGGAGCCTCGGGAAGAGTGCCATCCAGGGAGACATCACCCCTTCAGGGGTGTTGCACGGCGCCAGCGTCTTTGACATTGCTGGAGTCAAAGACGCTTCAGGCGGTATCCGTGTCGCCCCTACGCCTACACTCTCTGCAGGTGCCAGCCCGGAAACGACGCGGCCCTTACTCTCAAGATTCATCGGCACCACTAAGTCGAAAGTCTTGGGCAAGTGAGCTGTATGTCGCCACATACCCGTTGAAGAAGGAGACAGCTGCACATCACTGTCCGTCCGATGTGGTATCCGAGGTGCCGAATTTCTTAAGTACAACCCCCAGAAAGGTTTATGCTCGAGCCTTGCCCAAGGAGATCATGTCTGCTGCTCTGCCGGTGAAGCATACAAGCCTAGCTCACCTAAACCACAAGCGGATGGCACTTGTGCTACCCACTTCATTGACAACGGCGACTCTTGCTCCGCATTGGCTAAGAAGTTCGGAGTCAGTGTGAAGAACATCGAGGCCTGGAACAAGAAGACTCGGGCTTGGACTGACTGCAGTAACCTCCTGCTTGGGTATAACATGTGCATAAGTCCAGGAAAGCCTCCGATGCCACCCGCTCAGAAAGGGACAGAGTGTGGTCCGCTCGTGCCTGGAACCAAGCCTCCCAAGGACAGCTCCATATCATTGGCCGATCTTAACCCTTGCCCTCTCAAAGCATGCTCTAGTAACTGGGGGTTCTGCGGCGTATTTCCGGGACATTGCAAAGACAATTCACCAGCGAATGGTGGCCCGGGAAGTACTAAGAAGGGTTCTCAGAGCACTTGCGTTTCGAATTGCGGTACGAACATCAAGGAAAACTCTGGGCGCCCTAAGGAGTACGGCAGAATTGGCTACTACGAGGCATTCAACACTGAACGAGACTGCCTCTGGCTGAAGGCCAAGAATGCCAACACAGACGGTTCGTACACTCATATCCATTGGGCTTTTGCCTCCATCGACTCCAGCACGTGGAAGCCAGTCATCAAGCAAGGAGCCTATGAATGGGAAGACTTCAAGAAGCTCAAGACAAAGCGGATCGTCTCTTTGGGTGGGTGGGCCGATTCTACTGCACCAGATAAGTATCAAGTCATTCGCTCGGCTATTATCAGCAACCGCATTACCTTTACGACAAACCTTGCAAAGTTCGTGGAGGATGAGGGCCTTGATGGGGTTGATATAGATTGGGAGTACCCGGGTGTAAGTTTCAGGTTTCTTTTACCTTCAATTCTCTTCATCACGCGCGCTTTTCTTCCTCTCATTTATCACCTTCAACGGTTTTTTGTTTAAGGCTCTCTTTGCTGTCACCCATACTAATTACTTCGATTCTTAGGCTTCGGATATCTTGGCAGGCGGGAAGCCAATTGGCGAGAAGTCCGACGGCTTGAACTATCTCAGGTTCCTCACTATTCTCAGAGAGAAGCTCGGCTCCAACAAATCTTTGTCAATTGCAGCTCCTGCTTCATATTGGTACTTGAAAGCGTTTCCAATCGACAAGATGGCAGAAGTCCTTGATTATATCGTTTTCATGACCTATGACCTGCATGGTCAGTGGGATTACGGTAACCCTAATGCCTATGACTCCTGTGAGTCGGGGAAGTGTATCCGAAGCCATGGTATGGATTTGCCCCAATGGCCCTAAGTCCCAGAAGGCTTTACTGACATGTATACCAACGCATAGTGAACATGACTGAGACGCGGAATTCCCTTTCCATGAGTAAGTCGATACTTCAAAACTCTCGAATTCGATGGCTGATCATGTTGTACGACTTAGTTACGAAAGCAGGCGTGCCTAACAATAAGGTCTTTGTCGGCGAGGCAAGCTACGGCCGCTCATTTCACATGGCTAAGGACGGCTGTTGGAAACCCACATGTGAGTTTACAGGTTCCCGAGCCAAATCAGACGCCAAACCCGGGAGGTGTACTGCTGAAGGAGGTTAGCTCGCCTACGCGGAAATTCTTGAGATCCTTATGTCGGGTAAAGGAACCCGGACCTTTTATGACGAAAGCTCCGAGTCCGATATTTTACTGTATAATGGTATGTGAAGCTCTTGTTAGTTTCAAGGTGATCGTTGCTGACTATATTCCATAGGCGATTATGTTAGTTACCTTGACCCTCAAAGCAGGGAAGAACGCCGGGTCATATGGAAAGACTTCAACTTCGGCGGCACTATCGATTGGGCAGTCGATCTGCAGAGATTTACATCGGACGACTTCGAGGCTCCACCGGACATTCCAAAGAACGGCCACGGATGTATTGAGGGAGAGGACGTATTCCTAGACACAGAAGACCTCTGCTGGTTCTCCTGCGCTTACGGATTCTGCCCGCCATCGAAGTGCGAGTGCACGCGCAAGGGGCCTCTGAAGAAGCTACCGTCGAAGACCACCAAGGACACCGTATTGGCTGAGGATGAGTTCGATGTCGACGTCAATCGTCTTTGCAAATTTGCTTGCAAGTACGCTACTGTCCTCAGGGGGTATGCCGGATAGTAGAGACCATGGACAACACAGACAAGGCCCCGGATGGCATCGTGACTGTTCCTCCGGACTACGATGAGGACTCAGTCAAGAACAGGGATCACAACGACAAGCAGTGCTATATCTATAAGCAACGGAACCCGAACGAAGACAAGGGCCTTGAGTCCTGCAAGAAGCAGTGCCAGGAAGTGCTCGATGAGGCTGCCGAGGAAGGTCGAATCTCAAACTATGGCTGTGTTTCAATGCGACCATTAGACTCCCCCATTACATGGTAGAAGCTAGGTTCTCTCTGCTAGAATAAGCTTATAGCTACAAATCTTAACTATAAATAACACTTTTAGCCTATAACTTAAACATTAA